>CAUYQU010057298.1:0-10525 GCA_963574635.1 Cheracebus regulus | reverse complement strand
CTTTTGCAGTTTCTTTCTCCCTTTCTCTCTTTTTCTAAAATCTCTTCCTCTTTCTTTCTCTTTCATTTTTTTCTTTCTTTTGCTGTTTCTTTCTTTCTCCTTTTCTCTCTTTTTCTAAAATCTCTTCCTCTTCCTTTCTCTCTAAAAATAAAAAATAAATAAATAAATAAATAAAAATTTAAAAAAAAAAAAAAAAAAAGGAGCCTGGAAGTCATCATTCCTATTCATACAACAAGAAAGAGGCTCAACAAACTAAAAACCAGTGACTTTTCTTGATCCCATTAAAGAATTGAAATCTCAGGACAAATTGTCTCCACTGCCTGAAATCTGTAGAGATAGATGAATACAGAATCACACCTGAGATCTGCTTCACTGAAACAGAAGCTGCTGGAGCCATAAGGTTGTAGAGATGTTGAAACAGTAATTCTAATGAATTGCTAAAGGCCAGGTGTGGACTAGCATGGGAGTGAGAAACTCCTCACAGACTTAGAGTGGATTTTACTTTACCAGGTTCTCAGGGCGAAGAGCCAGGAAAGATTTCCTCTTTGATTTGGCAGGGAAGGAGAAGAGTAACCGTTGTAAAATAGCCCAGAGCATTCTGTATGGCAAAGGCTTACTCTCCAGTGGCCATTCAGAGCCTTATTCCATCTGTAGGAAGGGCAGCTCTCTGACTCTAGCTTCCTCATCCTTCCTGTCTCACCTGAAAGAATAGAGGGAGAAGTGCGTGTGAAGGTCACTGCCTAGGCACACAGGCTCACTAAAAGACTGAGATTTGATCATGAGATTGTACAACACTTCCCCTCTCCCACACCTTACCAGCATACTAACAGTGCTCCAGGATAATAATCGTGAATTACATCCAAAAGAGCTGCAGGATACAGATTTGATCTGAAGCAGGCAGAGTATCTAGGAAAGCCCAAAGACAACAGAGAAGAGAGACCCAAGAAGCATGTGAAGCCTCTGGCAGCTACAGCTACAGCAGAAATTAAACACAGCCCAACCTTGAGCTAAATTAACATAAAAACCTCACTCTAAAGGCCTATATGCCTCAGTTCCCATTTTCTGACACAATATGTCCTACTTTGACCAAAATGTTACAGGGCAAGCTAAAAGGCAAGCAAAAAACACAGTCTGAAGAACAAGCATTCAAACCAGACTCAGACACAACACAGATGTTGGAATTGCCAGATAGGAAATTTAAAAGAAGTGTGATTAATATGTGAAGGCCTCGAATGGAAAATGTAGACAACAGACAAGAACACATGGGTAATGTAAGCAGAGGGATAGAAACTCCAAAAAGGAATACAAAGAAAATGGCGGGAATAAAAAACACCGCAACAGAAATGGAGATGCCTTTGCTGGGGCTCACCTGTAGATGGAACGCAACCAAGGAGAGCATCGGTGACCTTGAATGCAGGTGAACAGAAACATACCAAATGGAAATGCAAAGAGAAAGAAAAAAGGGAACAGAACAAAGAAAGAAAGTTTCAAGAACTGTAGATCAATTTCAGCAGGTGAAATATACACACAATTAAAATTCTAGAAGAATCAAGAGAGAAGAAGAAATATTTGAAGTATTTGAGAATGTTCCAAAACTAATGACAGACAACAATCCAAGGATAGAAAACTCTTGAAAGAAGCTGGGGAGTGGGTGGGAGAACACCTAACTATTGAGGAACAAGGATAAAATTAGAGCTGACATCTTGTCAGAAATTAGGCAAACAAGAAGAAAGTGGAGCGAAGGATTTAAAGTGTTAAAGGAAAGCAACTTCAAAAGAAATCTAAATAGATGGAGAGAAAGATATACCATCTTTATGGATTAGAAGACCCAACATAATAAAGAAGTCAATTCTCTTCATATTTGTCTATAGATTTAAAATGTTAAATTTTACTATTTAAAATTTAATTAATAATACTATTCAAAATTTAATTAATAGTAAATGTTAATTAATTAATAATAGTTATTAATTGATTAATAGTAAATGTTAAATTTACTATTCCAGTAAAAATCCCAGAGGGATTACTGATAATATATACAAACTGATTCCTTTGGGGAAAAAAATGGGAGGCTAGGCACGGTGGCTCAGTCATGTAATTCAAGCACTTTGGGAAGCTGAGGCAAGCAGGTCATGAAGTCAAGAGATCGAGACCATCCTGGCCAACATGGTGAAACGCTGTCTCTACTAGAAATACAAAAAGTAGCTGGGCATGGCGGTGCACGTCTGTAATCCAAACTGTGGGGGAGGCTGAGGCAGGAGAATTGCTTGCATCTAGGAGGCGGAGGTTGCAGTGAGCCAAGATTGCACCACTGCACTGCAGCCTGGTGACAGAGTGAGACACCATCTCAAAAAAAAGGGAGAGGCTGAAGCAAGAGGATCACTTGAGCCCTGAAGTTCGAGATTGCTGTGAGCTACAATCATACCACTGCATTCCAGCCTGAGCAACAGAGCAAGCCCTCATCTCTAAAAAAAAAAAAAAAAAAAAAAGAATAAAAAATTTATAAAATCATTAAAAATAAAACAAAATATGGGAAAGGCAAAGGAATAGGAATACAAAGCAATTTTGAAAAGAATAAAATAGGAGGAATACCAATTTTAAGACTACTCAACTTTAAGACATTATAAATCTCCATTAATCTAGATGGTAGTACTGGTTGTGGGACAGAAATATAAATCAATAGAACAGAATAGAGAGTCGAGAAACACACCCACACATTGATTTCTCACAAAGGTGAAGGCAATTCAATGGAGAATGATAATCTTTTCAGTAAATGGTGCTAGAAAAATTATCCATTTGCAAAAAAAAAAAAATGAGCCTCAATCTAAATTACACAACTTATACTACCACCTAAACTACACAGCCTATACAGAAATTAATTAAAAATGGATCATAGATTCGTTTGCAAAACCTAAAATTATAAAGTTTTAAGAAGAACATACAGGAGAAAAACTTTTGTGATCTACAGTTAGGCAGAGAGTGCACAGAGATGACACCAAAAGCGTAATCACTAGCAGGACAATTTATCTCCTATTGATAAATTGAACCTAATGAAAATTAAAAACGCAAGTTTGTTCTGTAACAGTCATTTCAAGAGAATGAAAAGACTGGCTACAGTGTGGGAGAAAGTATTTGTAAACCATATATCTGCCAAAGAATTGGCATCTAGAATAAAGAACTCTCAAAACTCAACAAGAAAACAAACAATCCTGACTGACAACAACAAAATGAGCAAAAGATTTGAACGGACACTTCACCAAGGTGAATATACAGAAAGCAAATAAGCATATGAAAATATGTTCAACATTAGCAACTACTAAGAAGTGCAAGTTAAAGCCACTGTGAGATTCCACTGCACACCTATTAGAATGCCTAAAATAACTGACAAACGCAAATACTGGGGAGGCCGCAGGGCAAAGAGAACACTCAACTACTGCTGCTGAAAGTGCAAAATGGCTATGCCAGAAAGCAGTTTATTGGTTTCTTTTAAAATTAAATATGTACCAAATGGGCCCACACCCAAATCCTAGATATTTACCCTGGAGAAATGAAATCTTATGTTTATTAAAAAATCACCCAGCGGCTGGGTGCAGTGGCTCATGCCTGTAACCCCAGCACTTTGGGAGGTCGAGGCAGGTGGATCACCTGAGGTCAGGAGTTTGAGACGAGTCTGACCAACATGGTGAAACCCCATTTCTACTAAAAACACAAAACTTAGCTGGGCGTCGTGGCATGCACCTGTAATCCCAGATACTCAGGAGGCTGAGGCAGGAGAATCGCTTGAACCCGGGAGGTGGAGGTTGCACTGAGCCAAGACCATGCGACTGCACTCTAGCCTGGGCAACAGAGTGCAACTCCGTCTCAAAAAATAGCTGGGTGAGGTGGCTCATGCCTGTAATCCCAACACTTTGGTAGGCCAAGGTGGACAGGTCACTTGAGGTCAGGAGTTTGAGACCTGCCTGGCCAACATGGTGAAACTCCATCTGTACTAAAAAAAAAAAAAAAAAAAAAAAAAAAATACAAAAATTAGATGGCACACTCCCATAGTCCCAGCTATTCTACTGAAGAGGCTGAGGCAGGAGAATTGCTTGAACCTGGGAGATGGAGGTTGCAGTGAGCCAAAATCACACCACTGAACTCTAGCCTGAGTGACAGAGCAAGACTCTATCTCAAACAAACAAACAAACAAAAAAATCCACAAATGTCTACAGCCTATTCATAACCACCAAAAATTGGAAACAACCCAAATGTCCTTCAGCAAGTAATAGATAAACTGGTACAGCAATACAACAGAATACTATGCAGCAATAAAAAGGTATAAACTACTGATACATGTAGCAACTTAGTTGACTCTCAAAAGCACTATGTTGAATGACAAAAGCCAGATTTAAAAGGTTACATACTCTGTGGCATTCCATTGATATGACATTCCACAAAAGACAAAACTATAGTGACAAGATCAATGGTTGCCTGGGGTTAGGGTAAAGGTGGGAGGATGGGACTACATAACACAGGGAGGTTTTGGGGAAGCGGGGGTGAAGAAATTGTTTTATACCCTGATTGTAGTGGTAGTCACATGAATCTACACGCATTAAAATTTGCAGAACTATATACATCAACAGAAAGTCTATTTTGCTACATAATTTAAAAGCAAAAATAATATTATCGTAATGGTACTTTTCTCATAGGACTTTGGTGTTTCATAAATAGAAGCTACTAAGAGAGAGGTGTCTAGGGTGTTTTCCAATGCCAACCAACAATTCTCCAATTATCCAGACACCAGCTGAGTATTGCACAATTTAATTCAATTCTGATGCTAACTACTTGGAGTTAGCACAGACCCCCCTCAGGTTAAGGGTTCAGTCTCACTAAACTGCAACTCCCCAACTTTAGATGCCAATTGTAAACAGTGGGTCTCCAGGTTATCCACTCTTCTGTCTAATTTGGTTACAAATCAAAGGTTCTCACGACCCTCTCCTCTGGCTTAATATTTTCTACTAACAGCTGACAGAACTCAAGGAAAGAACCCTTACCAGCAGGATGAAGAAGTACACGGTGCAATGTATGAGGAAGCAATGTGAGGCTTACATGCCCCCTTCTGGCACACCACCCTTCCATCACCTTGATGTGTTCACCAACCTAGAAGCTCATCAAATCTGTTGTTCAAGAGTTTTTATAGAGCATAATCTTCAGCCCCACCTCCCTTGCACCAATGAATTCTAAATTTGGTCTTTTTTTTTTTTAACCTCAAACTAACTGTTTGGATATTAGGGTTCCTGGAAGTCCAAGAGAGACATATTAAGCTTAGTTGGTATGTTAAAATCATACAAAAAACATTGTCAAATATGAAATGCTGGCCAGGCACAGTGGCTCATGCCTGTAATCCCAGCATTTTGGAAGGCTGAGGGGGGTGGATCACTTGAGGTCAGGAGTTTGAGACCAGCCTGACCAACATGCCAAAACCCCATCTCTACTAAAAATACAAAAATTAGGTGGGTGTGGTGGTACACATCTGTAATCCAAACTACAGGGGAGGTTGAGGCAGGAGAATTGCTTGCACCTGGGAGGCAGAGGTTGCAGTGAGCCAAGATCACACCACTGCACTCTAGCCTGGGTGACAGAGCAATACATCATCTCAAAAAAAAAAAAAAAAAAAAAAAACTGTTTAACTTTCTCTGGGTTATATTTATATATGTGTGCTACTAATATATGTTCTAACATTGTATAAGATTTCTAAAATTTTGATATGTCTTAGTACATGTCATCAGGAATAATTCTGATTATTATGCTTAATTGTAGTATGTCACAAAAACAATTAAATTTCCTTGACAATTGTGTCTTTGACAATAAGTATTGTCTTTCCTATCCACAGACAATTACTGTTTAACTTTGATTCTCTCAAAAAGTAGTTAATGATCAGCTACTGTCCAAAATTTGCTTCTTTAAAAAAAAAAATCATAGAAAAGGCTCTGTCATGGAATTTTAAATACAGGTTTCTTATAACTTTTGCTATCATACTATTGGGCTAGGAGAGAACTTCCAGGGCTCTAACTAAAAGGCTGATGTGTTTATAAAGAATGCTAATTCAACATCAAGCAGAACAAGGTTAATTACATTGAACTAAACTAATAAAAGACTGATTTTTTCACAACCTTTTTTAAAAAAACATTGCCAATCCTTTTTATGTTTTGTTTTCAGAGTCAAAAAACCTTTTTGTTTTAGTCATTTATAGTTTACAACAAATTGGGTAAATTATACTTTTGTCAGCAAAATTTAAAAGTTGGCTTTCTCTTTGCCTGATTTCTTTGGAATTTAGAAACTATTTGTGAGTATTCTTAATTTGTGTCAATATACTTATTTATATAAGTTCAGTAAAAATCTGTTTTCTTTTGTAACATGACACAAGTAGAGACACTGGTTATGTCACCAAGGCTTTGACTGGAATAATCTATTTTCAGATATGACCAGACTATGTTGAGGAATTGACACTGACTTTACAGAGCTAACATAAAGCCCCTTGAAAAGATTGTCCTAGGTTGGGCATATTGGCTCATATCTGTAATCCCAGCACTTTGAGAGGCCAAAGCAGGAGGATCACTTGAGGCCAGGTGTTCAAGACCAGCCTGGGCAACATGGTGAGACCTCATCTCTACAAAAAAAAAAAAAAAAAAAGCCAGGAGTGTTGCCATACATGTTTAGTCCCACCTACTTGAGAGGTTGAGGCAGAGGAATGCTTGAGCCCAGGAGTTCAAGGCTACAATGAGCTATGATCACCACTGCACTCATTCTGTGTAACAGAGGGAGGTGCTATCTCAAAACAACAACAAAAAAACAAACAAACAAAAGATTGGCCTGGTACCTTGTCTACACAGCTTGTTTACAAGGTTCCTGATGTATGGTAAGAAAAGAATGTCACTTCCTAACAGGCCCAGGAAGGTCAAGCTATTTTGGGACCCCCAAAAAGAGAGAAATTCACCCAGATGAAAGGTGTTGTGGGTAAGTGGTGACTATCTGAGCCAGTGGCGTGGGGCTAAGAAGACTTTACCAAGACAGTTGTAGGTAAAGAAAGGCAGGTTAATTAGAAAAGTATGAAAGTACATTGCAAGGGAGCAACAGGCAGAATCAGCAAGAGAGGAGCTGACTGCAAGGAAACAAAGGCTTGCTGGCAATTTTGTAGGATGGTTTTTTGCTGTGTATTGAAAAGAGCCTTGTGCAGTATTGATAATGCCAAGGTTGCAGCGAGCTAACTTGCAGGTGTGTAGTGATAAGTTGGGCACAGGAGGGCTACGTGTTCTGGACCACAAAGAAAGGCAGACTCATAGCTTACCTCCTTTCTGTCTTTGCTTTTCTGTGCTCTCACCAGCCTAACTCCTTTTCCCTAATTAGGACTTCACAAAAGGGTCACATATTCAGACCCTGGAGGTTTGGAAAGCATCATTCTATACACTTTCTAGGAAGTAAATCTAGGAAGGTTGTACCTAGAGTTTTGTCAGTTCTGGGTCTGAACAAAGACATCCTCAGAGTCCAAAGCACAGAAATTCTTGGCTTTTTACACCCCACAAGTTCTAACTGTAACTCATGTGTTGAGAAGTTTCTCAATCTCTCTCTTAGGCTATAGGATCCCCTGGTGCCTTCAGGCAAAAGAGGTTAATGAAAATTAGTCTTGATTGGTTTGGGACACTGAGATGATACTGAGAAAGCAAGTGGGTGCTTGGCACCAGCGCTTCCTAAATTGATGCCACAGAATATGAATCCCAGAAGACACTGAGAGAGAAGGTGGAGGGAGCGGGGGATGGAGGAAAACCTGATCTGGGAGACTGGAAAACGCTATACATTCTGCTTCTGTCTTGCAGATTCACAATGCTTATTAATATGTTAATGCTCTGAGGAATCCCACATCAAAGATCTTGATTTGCCTCTATTTAATCCAGAATTTCCCAAATTTAGCTGATAGAATTTTTTAATCAAATAACCCTCCTTGGAACAAGCTGCTCTACACCAAACCCAGATTTCAGGCATTCATGGCCGGAGACAGAGTTGGTATATGGTGACTAATTCTTTCTCTTCTAACTTGGTTCTTCGCCAGCTCAGTTTCTCCCAAAATTCAGTGCCAGTTCTGCAGAGAGATAAAGTGGGCAGCTGCTGATTGGCTTGAATTTCAGGGACAGTGGAGAACCACAAAAGCAAACACATACGTAGCATTCACTACAGGTCAGGGATTGATCTAACCAGCTTAGTTGTCATGACAACCCTGGGAGGTAGGTGCCATTATTATCCCCATTTTATACTTGTGGAAACTGAGACACAGAGCCAGCTTGCCCCAGGTCACACATATCATCAGTGGCTGAGAATTGAAACCAGGCAGTCTGAATCCAGATTCCACACTCTACCTCTCAGATGAGATACCTGCTTTGTTCTCTGGAATTCCATAATTATTTATTCATTTCTTTGGTATTGTAAAAGTCCACGGTCTTCGCAAAATCCATTGAAAAACACAGTGTCCTACCAGAATGAGGGTTTTAAGACCCAGTATGGAGGCCATTTCTCCTTATAATTTTTTCACAGCCCTGTACTCTCTGGTGAACTGTTGGTCATCTTCCAAGGTGTAACCCAAATGTCACCCCTCTAAGAAGTTTTCCCAGAAACCCTGAAGACCAAGTAATCCCTGCTGTCTTACCATAGCTGTGGTATAGACCTGGTCTATACTCTGTATAGGGTATTTTTTTGCATCTATGTTAATTTTTTGCTGCCAGACTATGACATTTGCAAATGCAGAAATTTTGTTTCAGGCACTGTACGAGGCACTAAAGGATAGAAAGATGAATAAGATATGGTCCCTGACCTCAAAGGGCCCCCAAGCCTTTTATAACTGTTCTTGATGGACGTATGTGATATTTAAGACAAGAGCTTGAGAGCTACAAGCTAAGGATTAGGAAGACACAGAGAACAGAACACTTTGATAGCTGAGCTGGGACTAAAGGATGAGGCACATTTCAATAGGAGAATGAATGAATGAATGAATGGGTCCCCCGGTGAAATGAACACCTAGTGTTATTTTTCTCATGCAAGAGGAAAGGGATTGGTCTTGGAGGCTGTATTAGTAGCTGCCATTAGCCCTGTGACTTCAGGCAAATCACTTCTTTTTTCTAAGCTTCAGTTTATCTATCTGTAAAACTGAAATAATAGACACTCATTTCCCAGGATTTGTTTTAAGAACTAAATAAAATCATGTCTGGAAAGTGCTCTGTGTAAAATGCTAAATGCCATAAAGATGTAGGTATAATTATGCTTCTTAATTCCTTTTATACATTGTCTCTTAAGAATTCAGGAGGATGTTCTCCGTTTATTGAAAGCTTACTCCAGGCACTATTCCATGTACTTTCTAGATACTGTTTCATTTACTGTCACGACAACCCTGTGAGTGAGATGTCATTACTCTCCCCAGGTTACAGATGAGGAAAGGAAAGCACAGAGAAGCTAAGTCATCTTGTCCAAGGTCACAGAGCTATTAAATCCCGGCCTGGATTCCAACCCAAGTAGTACCTCTGAGCCCCTGATCAGACACTAAAGATGTATTGAGTGCTCTCAGTTGGGGTGCGTAGTGGCTCATGCCTATAATCACAGCACTTTGGGAGCCCTAGGCGGGTGGATTGTTTGAACTCAGGAGTTCAAGATCAGCCTGAGCAACATGGTGAAATCCCATTCTCTATAACAATACAAAAATTAGCCAGGTGTGGTGGCACATACCTGTAATCCCAGCTACTCAGGAGGCTGAGGTGAGAGGACACTCAAGCCTGACAGGTAGATGTTACCGTGAGCCTAGATCATGCCACTGCACTCCAGCCTGAGTGACAGAGTGAGACCCTGTCTCAAAGAAGAAGGAAGGAAGGAAAGGAGGGAGGGAGGGAGGGAGGGAGAGGAGGGAAGGAAGGGAGGAAAGAAAGAAAGAAAGATTTTAAAAAATGCTCCCAGTCTGGCAGAGTTCTGATCCAACAAACAGCTAACAATGGATAAATGGGACAGGGTGACCCTCCTCTGACAAGATAGAGATCAAGACCCCTCTCTTTCCCCTCCATCAGCAGATCAATTGAACATGTGGCTAATTGTAAGAATCACTGAGCCTGGATTTTTCCCTCCCAAACATTTTTCTCTCCTATACTTAAACACTGACTAGAAAAAAAAAAAAAGCGTTAAAGCCACAGACATTTTTTTTTTAATGGGGCTTTTTTAAAAAATTGATTAGATGAACCTTCTCCTAATGACAATTACCCCGACAAGGTCATTATTAAGGAATACAAAGACAACTGCTAGATAAATGAGAAGAATGAAGCCCAATACTCACTCGAGTCATGGGGCATTTATCTATATTTGTAAGTGGCTCTCTAACTGTGGGGTTCGTTCCCAAGTGAGACCCCTTGGAATTGGGTCTCGCCATATGGTGAGCTTGAGCCCGGACACAGTTTCCCGTTGGAGGCAGTCGAGCTATGGGAAAGCCGGAACTGCAATCAAAGGATATATGAAAATAACT
>CAUYQU010057297.1:0-26555 GCA_963574635.1 Cheracebus regulus | reverse complement strand
ATTCACTTCACTCTCAGAGTCAGCTGGGCACGCTCGTTCCGGTCCTGGGTTCACGTCCCGGGCGGCGGCCGCTGGGCCCCCACGATGCAGACCTCCGTTCACTTCACTGTCCACGGCAGCGGGGCATGCTCATTGCTGTCCTGGGTTCACTTCACTTTCGGGGTCAGCTGGGCACACTCGTTCCTGTCCTAGGTTCACTTCACTGTCGGAGTCAGCTGGGCAATCTCGTTCCTGTCCTGGGTTCACTTTATTGGTGGGGTCAGCTGGGCACGCTCATTCCTGTCCTGGGTTCACTTCACTGGCGGGGTCAGCTGGGCACGCTCGTTCCTGTCCTGGGTTCACTTCACTGGCAGGGTCAGCTGGGCACACTCGTTCCTGTCCTGGGTTCACTTCACTGGCAGGGTCAGCTGGGCACACTCGTTCCTGTCCTGGGTTCACTTCATTGTCGGGGTCAGCTGGCCACACTCGTTTCTGTCCTGCGTTCACTTCACTGTCGGGGTCAGCTGGGCACGCTCATTTCTGTCCTGCATTCACTTCACTCTCAGAGTCAGCTGGGCACGCTCGTTCCCATCCTGGGTTCACTTCACTGGCGGGGTCAGCTGGGCACACTCGTTTCTGACCTGGGTTCACTTCACTGTCCACGTCAGCTGGGCATGCTCATTTCTGTCCTGGGTTCACTTCACTGGCGGGGTCAGCTGGGCACGCTCGTTCCTGTCCTGGGTTCACTTCACTGTCGGGGTCAGCTGGGCATGCTCGTTTCTGTCCTGGGTTCACTTCACTGTCAGGGACAGCTGGGCATGCTCGTTTCTGACCTGGGTTCACTTCTCTCTCAGGGTCAGCTGTGCACACTTGTTCCTGTCCTGGGTTCACTTCACTCTCGGGGTCAGCTGGGCTTGCTCGTTTCTGTCCTGGGTTCACTTCATGTCGGGGTCAGCTGGGCACACTCTTCTTCATCCTGAGTATCAGTCCCTACAGAATGATAAGAGAAATTATCAAGACAGAAGGGTCTGATTGCTGTGATACGGAGCTGTTACCTGATTTCCACTGCAGCCCTTCCCTTCCCCAGTAACAGGTGACACTGTCCCATGAAGATCAGCACGTTGTCCTGTCTCCATTTCAGATGCAGTGGCAGAATGTGGAGCATGTTGGTGACCAGAGCCCCTACGTCACCTCTGTCATCCTTCACATCAAGCAGAACGTGCCCATCATCCGTGACAACCTGGCTTCCACACGAAAGTACTTCACTCAGTTCTGCATTAAATTTGCAAAGTAAGTCCTGAGACCTTCTCATCTCTGGGGGTTTCTTTTTAATAGACTTTATGTTTTAGAACAGTTTCAGCGTTCACAGCCAAATGGAGTAGAGTACAGAGATTTCCTGTGTACCCAACCCCACACATGCACAGTCTTCCATTACCGATATCCCCCCAACACACACACACACACACACACACACACACACACACACACACGACATGTGTTACAGCTGATAAGCCTGCGCTGACGCGTCATTGTCACCGGACTCCATGGTTTACCTGGGTCATTCTTGATGCTGTACGCTCTGTGGGTTTGGACAAACATAGGGTGACATGAGGCCACCACTGCAATGTCACACTCAGCTGCGTTTTTTTAAAACCATAGTTCCCGCCAGCATCCCCACAGTTTGGGTGTCCCAAGCATCCAGCTGGGGTTCATTCTGTTGCCTGCCGTACTAATTTTAATTTGCATGCAAAAGAAGCATCATAATAAAACCAAATCTTCCACGTAAAGTCATAGGCAACAGTAACAGCAGTGCAGCCCCCAGGCAGGTCATGGCACACGGAAAGGAATGGGGCCTACTGTTTGAAATGTGCAGGCGTCACACCCACTGCCCGGTTTGGATAATTACAGTGCCTTTTCAGGGATTTCATAGATGCATTTTGTCTCTCTGGCTGGCTTATTAGCCTTCAAGGGTAGGAGCTATCAGTTCTGTTTCTTTCCAGCCTTCTTGTCCTCCCTCCTCCTGGTATTGTTTATCATGGCTGCTAGAATTTATCTATTAATACTTGTACACGTACTTGGTCTGAGGAAGGCACTAGAAATTGGGACGAGCAAGTCACAGAGCTCCATGGCCAAGGTGAGCAGAGTGCACCTGACGCAGTGTCTTCCTGCCATGGCCAAGGTGAGTGGAGTGCACCTGACCCAGTGTCTTCCTGCCATGGCCAAGGCGGGCGGAGTGCACCTGACCCAGTGTCTTCCTGCCATGGCCAAGGCGGGCGGAGTGCACCTGACCCAGTGTCTTCCTGCCTTGGGGAGTGCACCTGACCCAATGTCTTCCTGCCATGGCCAAGGCGGGCAGAGTGCACCTAAGCCAGTGTCTTCCTGCCATGGCCAAGGCAGGCAGAGTGCACCTGACCCAGTGTCTTCCTGCCATGGCCAAGGCGGGTGGAGTGCACCTGACCCAATGTCTTCCTGCCATGGCTAAGGCAGGTGGAGTGCACCTGACCCAGTGTCTTCCTGCCATGGCCAAGGTGAGCGGAGTGCCCCTGAGCCAGTGTCTTCCTGCTGTGTCCTCATGTGTGGCCATTTCTGGCCTGAGTTTTGAGGCCAGGAAAATAGTTTGGTCCTTTGCCGATCGCCACCTGGCTGTAGCCCCATTTCCTGTGAGAGCAGGCAGTGTCAAGGGTCAGCGTCTCCCCTGACCAGTTATCAAGCAAGCATTTTGGCAAACTTCTCCAGGAAGGGCTTCAGGAGGGTCAGCCCAGTCCAAGCTACTGTATTTGGGTTGTTCTCGTCCAAGCCTCGGATGGTGAGTCAGGACTCCATTTCTGCCTTCCCCAAATCTACTTCACAAACAAACCCCTCAGGACTAACAATTATGGAGCGGCTTGTGGCGTCAGTGTTACTCTCTAGTTTGTCAAGAAAGGATAGAATGGACTCTGTAGGGAGGCATGACTGTTTGCAGTAAGGCAGATGGACCAGGAGTTGAAATTCCCTCCCTCCCTGGGTGCTCATTAGTGTGTTAAAAGCACTGCTGATAAATCACACTGTGACACTCCCCATAACTGCTGGTAGAAGCAGCGCCTCTGTAAAAATGTATGGTGACTGAAAATCTCCAGGCTGGCTGCTCAGGGGTCTGATTGAGCTGTTGTTAAAGTGAATATGGAGCCCACTGACTTAGCCAGTCTCAGCACCTCCCAGCACCAGCCTCACATTCCCTCAGAGACCTTGAATTACATGTCTAAGCCCAGGTTAAGTGCGCTGGGGATCGGATGCCCATCTTCTCACCTGGAATCACTCAGCCTGGGTGAGCGAAAGTGGTGTTGCATTTTCATCCATGGTGCCTTGTCATCCTTGTAAACTCCTGCTTAATAGATGTGGGCGTTGTGAGGAGACCCTTCCCTGGCCAAGGACAACAGCCACCACCCCTGTGATGGTCCAGAAAAGCCCTTGGCAATTACCCAGCACAGTTGCTTGGTCTTCTCCTCAAAGGATGTGTGTCTGGTCCTTTTATTCCCCTCACCTCCGCCTGTAGACTGGTACAGAGAGAGCCAGTTGAAGGACACAGCCAAAGCTGTATTTTATTATTATTGCTATTTATTTATTTATTTTTGATAGAGGGTCTCACTCCGTTACCCAGGCTGGAGTGCAGTGGTGCAGTCACAGTTCACTGCAGCCCCAATCTCCTGGGCTTAGGTGATTCTCCCACCTCAGCCTCCTGAATAGTGGGATTACAGGCACATGCCACCACACCTAGCTAATTTTTGTATTTTTTATAGAGATGAGATTTCGTCATGGTAGGACCAGGCTGATCTCAAACTCCTGGGCTCAAACAGTCTGCCTGCCTCGGCCTCTCAAAGTGCTGGGATTATAGACATGACCACTGTGCCCAGCCCAAAGCTCACTCTAATTTGAAACAACTTAGGTTACAAGCCAGTTGCAATTGGTCATGGATTCAGTCTCACATTACCTGCCTCGCTCTGGTTTACAGCACTAAAGAATCTCTTCCAAAAAGGCCCTTGTTTGCTCTCCTTCCTGATCAGCAAGCCATCTCCCAGATCTGATCTCTGGACCCTAATTTCCTTTCCTGTAACTTCCTTTCTACCCCACCAATGCAAACCCATAGGTGTTTCCTCTTACCTCTGTTTGCTGTCTTGAGCAACAGCTGCCTTTCCTATTGAGACATCAAAGTCCACAGCCTGGTGAAGCTGCAGTTGAACCACAAGCAACTTCCCTCACGCACTGGGCTGATTCTCCTCCATTCAGACAGGTCTCATAATAGTGCTTGGGAGAATGAAAGAAGAAGTCACATAGTAACTTTCTGGTAAAGTGCTGATACCAAGCTGACATTCAAAAAGTGGAAGATGGCTGGGTGCAGTGGCTCACGCCTGTAATCCCAGCACTTTGTGGGGCCGAGGTGAGTGGATCACTTGAGGCCAGGAGTTCGAGACCAGCCTGACCAACATGAGATGAGTCAATCCCCAGGTCTACTAAAAATTAAAAAATACAAAATTTAGCTGGGTGTGAATTATGCGCATGCCTGTAATTCCAGCTACTCAGGAGGCTGAGGCATGAGAATCGCTTGAACCTGGGAGGCAGAGTTGCAGTGAGCCAAGATCCAAGATTGCACCATTGCATTCCAGCTTGGGCGACAGAGTAAGACTTTGTCTTAAAAAAAAAACAAAAAACAAAAAAACGATTTCTTCGATGTGCATTCACTCGAGCATCTCCTGTGTCTCAGACCCAGAGTTCAGTGCTTTGGCTTGATAAACACGGCCCCCATCTTCATATGCCCTAACAGTCAGGTGAAGCGAAATAGACACATAAGCAAGTAAGTGTAATGAAGTGGGTTAGCTGTTAGGATAGAGGCCTGTGGACTCCATGTAGAACATGGCGAAGGCAACAGAAGAAAGGCTTTCCAGAGATGTCGTTGAACGGGATCTGAGAGGTGCGTGTGTACTGACCCAAGTTCCTTCTAGGAAAGGCACTCCAGTGAAGTGCACAGAGCATTGTGCCTGCAGAATCATGGGATCCTCCAGGGGCTCAGTTGGGTTGAAGCATTGGGAGCCAGGCGCAGTGGATGAGGCTGGGGACACAGGATGGAGCATCAGGGAAGCCCGGGCAGGCGCAGTGGATGAGGCTGGGGACAGGATGGAGTGTCGGGGAAGCCTGGGCAGGCTCAGTGGATGAGGCTGGGGACAGGATGGAGCATCGGGGAAGCCCGGGCAGGCGCAGTGGATGAGGACAGAGGATGGAGCGTCGGGGAAGCCCGGCCAGGCGCAGTGGATGACGCTGGGGAAAGGATGGAGCATTGGGGAAGCCCAGCCATGTGCAGTGGCTTACGCCTGTTATCCAGCACTTTGGGAGCCTCAGGAGAAGGATGACTTGGAGCCAAGAGTGAAGCCCAGTCTGGACAACTTAATGAAATCCTGTCTCTACAAAGAATTTACAGAGTAGCCAGGTGTGGTGCCTGCAGTCCTTTCCTCCAGTCTGGTTGGCCAGTTTCAATCATATATCCCCTCTCCGGACAAACATCAGTCACCAAAGATGCCATGCTCTGACCTGCTGAGCATAGAGTTCCCTGTGGTTTAGGATGGGATCAAGTTTTCCCAGGCCTCTCAGGGCCTCGCTTATGAGGAAAAAGAAAGTAATGGATACTGCTGGGCGACAATGGGGTTGACTTTAATTCTCAGGTTTTTTAATGAAGAAAAGTGGAACCTTTAAAAAAAGGTCTTGCTGTTTTTTCCTAAAGAGAGAATAAGCCTGGCTGGTTGCACTAGCTCATGCCTGTAATCCCAGCACTTTGGGAGGCCGAGACAGGTGGATCATGAGGTCGAGATCGAGACCATCCTGGCCAACATGGTGAAACCCCATCTCTACTAAAACAAATAACAAAAATTAGCCGGTATGGTGGCGGGCGCCTGTAATCCCAGCTACCTGGGAGGCTGAGACAGGAGAATCACTTGAACCCGGGAGGCGGAGGTTACAGTGAGCTGAGATCGCGCCACTGCACTCCAGAGTGAAACTGTCTTAAAACAGAGAGAGAGAATAAGCCTAATTTGTCACTTCTTTTTTATCCACAGCTCCTTCATTCCCAAATTCATCACTCACCTCTTCAAGTGCAAGCCGATTAGCATGGTGGGAGCGGAACAGGTGAGATGGACTTGGTGTTGGCGTTTGCCAGACGGCTTTTGTTGCAGATCAAACATGTATCTGTCTAGGACAGATCTCCTTGGGAGGAATAAAATTGATGATTCCCCTGTTTGGGGACAGTATGATGACTGACCTGGAAGGTTTCTTAATTCATTTTTCCATTTATTTTAAAAAATTCTGTTTGAATGCCTGCTAAGGTCTGGGTGCAAGGTATAACACAACAAGCACCACACAAAGGTCCCTGCTTCCTAGTGCTCACACTCCAATAAGTAAAGGTCGCCGGGCATAGGGGCAGCTTCTGCTGTAACCCAGCACTTCAGGAGGCCGGGCGGGCGGGTCACCTGAGGTCAGGAATTCGAGACCAGCCTGGCCAACGTGGTAAAACCCCGTCTCTATTAAACATACAAAAATTAGCCAGGCGTGGTTGGGAGGCCAAGGCAGGTACATCACTTGAGGTCAGGAGTTTGAGAGCAGCCTGGCCAACATGGTGAAACCCCATCTCTACTAAAAATACAAAAATTAGACAGGCATGGTGGTATATTCCTGTAGTCCCAGCTACTCAGGAGGCTGAGACAGAATTGCTTGAACCTCGGAGGCGGAGGTTGCGGTGAGCTGAGACCATGGCACTGCACTCCAGCCTGGGCAACAGAGTAAGACTCCATCTTTAAAAAAAAGTGAAGTAAATAAATAAATAAATCCCAGTGACAGGAGGCTGAGAGAAGGGAGGATCACTTGAGGCCAGGAGTTCAAGACCAGCCTGGGCAACATAGTGAAAGCCCTGTCTCTCAAAAAAATAAAATATTAGCTAGGCACAGTAATAGTACACTCTTAAAATCCCAGCTGCTCAGGAGGCTGAGGTTGGAGGATTCTTTGAAAACGGGAGGTAGAGGTTACAGTGAGCTGTGATCGTGCCACTGCACTGAAGCCTGAGCGACAGAGAAAGACTCTATCTCCCCTGCAAAAAAAAGGAATATTTTAGTAATTATAATAAACTCAGACCTAAAGCCAGTATCTTCAGAAAAATATCAATTCATTCAGTGTTTACTTCCATCTTTTTTTTTTTTTAACGAACGACAGAAGATCATGTGTTTAATTCCATTTTGAGGTGTGGATGAGGAAACCGTCTGCAGGAACTGAAATTCTACTTAATCAGACTCCAGGCCAGTGCAAGTGGGCAGTCAGGCAGTGTGGATCTGGACAGGCCCAGACTGGGGAGGTCATGGATGGGAACTGCAAGGCAGCGTGGCCCTGAGGGATTCTCACATGAGTGCAGGTTTAGCCCGGTCTGTGTTTGTCCTGATGTCTGGGCCTTGAAGCACAAGCAGCCATGTAGCTGTGGGCGTGTTCACTTAGGCAGCAGAACCGTCAGAGTCCAGTTAACTCATCATTGTTCACAGACAGAAGCAGACGCGGCCTCGAGTCACGGAGCGGCTGCCGTCGGAACTGGAACAAAAGCAGTGCTATTGGAAGCTAAGGTTCCACCCAACCTCAGCCGTGTCTGCCTTGCTGCCAGGGTGCTAGATCCTGAATTTAAGTCGTGCTTTAGTACTTACGCTGAAAATGGGACGGGAAACATTTTCTGCTCTTTATTCTCTTCTGAGTACTGTATAAAGTGAGTTATTTATCTTTGGGTCCCAGAGTCCTCTTGAGCAATTGCAAGGGCACGAGGAACTGACCCAGGCCCATATTTATAATGCTTCTTGCTAGTCTGTGATTCTCACATAATGACCTTGTGGGATTCACAGGGTCATTAATTAGTCTTATGGCTGTGGTCACCTATGAAAGCTTTTCTCTCCCTTGAGATGAGGGAGAAGACAAGAATGTCCGCTGTCACTGTTTCTATCCCATGTTGTTGTTGAAGTGCTGGCTAGGACAACAAGGCAAAAAATAAAATATTTTTAAAAGAAACAAAATATATACAGATTAGAAAGGAGGAAACTGAACTCATTTTTCATGGCAAATGTAATTGTGATAAATCTAAAAGGATCTACCGATAAACTATTGGAATAATTTAGCAGGGTTGCTGGCTATAAGGTCAGTATTTTAAAATATATTTCTTTTCTTTTCTTTTTTTTTTTTTTTGAGGTGGAGTCTTGCTTTGCATCAGGCTGGAGTTCAGTGGCGCGATCTCGGCTCACTGCAACTTCCACCTCCTGGGTTCAAGTGATTCTCCTGCCTCAGCCTCCCAAGTAGCTAGGACTACAGGTATCTGCCACCACGCCTGGCCAATTTTTTTGTATTTTACTACAGATGGGGTTTCACCATGCTGGCCAGGATGGTCTCGAGCTCCTGACCTCATGATCCACCCACCTCGGTCTCCCAAAATGTTGGGATTACAGGCATGAGCCACTGCACTGGCCTAAAATGCATTTTTATATACCAGCAGCAAACAATTTAAAAATAAACCTCTTGAATGAAATACTTGTTTATTTTTTTGCTCTGTTGCCCAGGCTGGAGTGAGTACAACTGTGAGCACAATCACAGCTCACTCCAGTCTTAACTCCTGGGCTTAAGCAATCCTGCCTCAACTTCCCAAGTAGCTGGGACTACAGCAATGTACTACCATGCCTGGCTTTTTTTTTTCCTCCCGTAGATGTAGGGTCTCCCTCCCTGTGTCACCCAGGCTGATCTCAAACTCTTAGCCTTAAGCAATCCACCCTCCTAAGCTTCCCAAAATCCTGCGATTACAGGCATGAGCCATGGCTCCCAGCCTTAAATGACATCATGTACAGTAGCATCAGGAAATATTAAATACCTGGGAATAAATCTGTCAAAAATGTACAAGTCTTCTACACAGAAAACTGTACAACATTAAGACACAGAATCCACAAAGACCTTTAAAATGACAGGATAGCTCATGTTCATTGATATGAAAGACTCATAAAGAAATAAATGTGGAGTCTTCAGAGCCTACTCTGGCTGAGGAGGCTGCCCGATAAGAAATAAATAAAAATCCGAAAAGTGGTAAATTATTCCAAAATTAATCTATAGATACAATTCAATCCTAATTACTGTATCTATTAATCTATAGATACAGTGGAATCTCAGCAGGGGTGTGTGTGTGTGAATTGATAAGCTGATTTTAAGAGTTAGATGAAAATACAGAAGACAACAGCTAAAATAATCTTAAACAGCACAGAATTGGAGGAGGTAAAGCTCAGGATATCAGGACTTATTGTAATAGTATTGTAATTAGAGCAGTGCGGCACTGGCCCCGGGGACAGATAGGCCGACAGAACAGATTTGAGTTCAGAAATAGACCCACACATATGTAGACATTTGATTTATGACAAAAGTGGCATAATTCAGTTTGGGAAAGAGAGTCTTTTCAGTAAATAGTGCTGGATAATTGGATATCCGTATTGGAAAAAAAAAAATAATCTTGACCTTTACCATACACCATATATACAAATCAATTCCAAAGAGGATTTGGTGAAAGAAGGACATGTGTACATTGCTGGTAGTAATGCAAAAGTGGTGCAGCCATTTAGGAAAAGAGTTTGGCATTTACATAGAGTTACCACATGCCCCAGCAATTATACTCCTAGATATATACCCAAAAGAGTTGAAAAAGGCTGGGCACAGTGGCTCACACCTGTAATCCCAGCACTTTGGGAGGCTGAAGCGGGCAGATCACCTGAGGTCAGGAGTTCAAGACCAGCCTGGCCAAGATGGTGAAACCCTGTTTCTACTAAAAGTGCAAAAATTAGCCGGGCATGGTGGCACGTGCCTGTAATCCCAACTACTTGGGAGGCTGAGGCAGGAGAATCACTTGAACCTGGGAGGCAGAGGTTGCAGTGAGTGAGATTGCACCACTGCACTCCAGGTTGGGTTACAGAGTGAGACACTGTCTCAAAGAAAAAAAAAAGAATTGAAAAAAATGTGTTCACTCAAAAACTTGTACCCAAATGTTCATAGCAGCACTATTCATAATAACCAGAAAGTAGAAACAACTCAAATGTCCATCAGCTGATCAACGGATAAACAAAACATGATATATCCATACAAGGGAATATTATTCAGCCATTCATGCTACAACGTGGATGAGCCTTGAAACCATGTTAAGTGCAAGAAGCCAAACACGAAAAGCCACATATTATGTGACTTGACTTTTATGAAATGTCCAGAAAATGCAAGTTCGTAAAACAAAGTAGATTAATGGTTGGCAAAGGCTGAGCAGGGTGGGGGAAACGGGTAAGGGTTTCTTTATGGAGTAGTGATGTGCTCTGGAACCAGGTCATGCTGACAGCTGCACAACCTTGTGAATATACTTTCGAAAAGGTAAATTTTGTGGTTTTTGAATTATATCTCAATTTTAGAAAATTAATTCCAGGTGGATTATGGCTCTAAAAGATAAGACAATAAAGCTTCTGGAAGATAATATAGAGAATATGACCTTGGGTTAGGCAGAGATCCCGTAAACAAAACATTAAAAGCACTAACCATAAAAGAAAGGATTGGCTATTTGGAGTACTTAAAATACCTTGGCTGAGTGAGGTGGCTTGTGCCTGTTATCCCAAGACTTTGGGAGGCTGTGGCAGGAAGATTGCTTGAGCCTAGCAGTTTGAGATCAGCCTGGGCAACACAGCGAGACCCCATCTCTACAAAATAATTTTAAAATTAGCCAGGTGTGGTGGCACATGCCTGGAGTCCTAGCTACTTCAGAGACAGGAGGATCAGTTGAGCCCAGGAATTTGAGGTTTCAGTGAGCTCTGATTGTACCACTGCACTCCAGCCCAGGCGGAGTAAGACCCTGTCTCTAAAAATAATAATAATTTTAAAAGAGTGATGATACCAAGTGCTGGTAAGGCTGTGGAGCATTGGAACTTTCATAGGTGCTGGTAGAAATGGAAGTTAGCACAGCCCCCTGGGAAAACTCCTAGGCAGTTGGCCAGACAATCCCTGCCCAGCGATCCAGCAGTTCTCTTGAGTAGCTTCCATCCCAGAGAAACGAGGACTGTTTGACCACCTGACGTGCACAATTGTTTGCAGCAGGTTATGAGCAGGAAAATAAGCTCCAGTGATGGAGAGCAGGAGAGTGGTTGCCTTTGCTGGGAGGGAAAGGAGCACATTGACTGGACAGGAGGTGAGGGAGCCTTCAGGGTGCCAGAGATGCCCTCTGTCTTCCGTTAGGCAGCAGGGCGTCGCCACGCCTGGATGTGACCCAGCTGCACATGTGGCGTTTGTGTACTCTATGAAAGTCATGCCGAAGCTTTTGAAAGAGAAGCAGAACATGTCCCCACCTTGGTCCACCCTCCTGATGCCCTGAGCTTTCTCCTCGGTGCCACCTCACTGAAGAACTTTACATGGTTGGGCCAGTATGGTTCAGTATATGTTTTTGTTCACATGGTTGTCTTCTAGGGCCTGTATCTAATTTATTCAGAATTTTCATCACTACCAATAGTCATCATGTCCCCAAGAATTGTGGGAGGCTCTTTAGGAGGTAAAGGGCCCCTCAGAGATTTCCATTGCTGAGTGACAAGCATTCACGGGCATAGTGTACTGGCCACAGTCGCACCCCCTATCCCATCAACTACCTTAGCCAGCCCACACCCTCCCAGAAATTATCACTGAGGCAGAAATGAATTCGGCAATAGCTACCTCTTGCCCAATGTCTCATGCCTAGGAAGATGAATTACCAACTATTTCAAAGATGGGAACTAGCAGATCTTCATGATACATGGGACTTTTCTACCTTCACTTCCCACAGACAGCTGCCAAATGTGTCAGACGCGTTCCTGCCTTTTCAGACCGCATTGCCCAACATAAAACCTGAGATCCAGGTTTTCACCTCTCAGCTGTCTGGTAAAGACAGAGTTTTATGGTGACTGGCCAGGGAATGCAAGTGTCGTATCTCCCTGTATGTGAGGGACACTAGAGAATTAGGTCTGGTTCACTCAAACCTCTCTTGTCACTTCAGATTATACAATTATTTATGCATATAACATCTCTGGGAAGTAGAAAAAGTAGGAAATAGCTCCATATGCTTTAAAATATAATGCCTAATTGTCTTTTTCCTACCAGCGAATGAATGCTAAGACATGGCTTTGATTTTGACAAGGCTCTCAAAATCTGCTACATGGAAGACAGAGTTGAGTCCTTGTCAGGCCTCAAATGGTATTCTTTAAACAAAAATTCCAGTTAATCAATGTACAGAAAATAATGTATAGAACACTAGCTAACCACTCAGCTCAGCAAAATAGGTAACATGTTTACACCTTTGCTGTACATCTTTTTTTCTTTTTAAGACAGTGTCTCGCTGTGTTGCCCAGTCTGGAGTACAGCGGCACAATCAGGGCTCACTGCAACCTCCACCTCCTGGGTTGAAGTGATTCTTGTGCCTCAGCCTCCCAAGTAGATGGGATTACAGGTGCGCACCACCACGCTCGACTAGTTTTTGTGTTTTTAGTAGAGATGGGGATCTCACCATGTTGGCCAGGCTGGTCTCTCCACCCATCTCAGCCTCCCAAAGTGTTGGGATCATAGGTGCGAGCCACTGTGCCCTGTCTGTATTTTCTTAAAGGTTTTCTTTTTATATCGAAGAGTTTAATCCATCTGGAATTGAGCATGTGTATTTTTTTTTTTTTGAGACGGAGTCTCGCAAAAAGTGTAGTGTGCTATAGCCAGGCTGTAGTGCAGTGGTGTGATCTGGGCTCACTGCAGTCTCCGCCTCCTGGGTTCAAGCAATTCTCCTGCTTCAGCCTTCCAAGTAGCTGGGACTACAGGGTGGGCACCACCACATCCAGCTGATTTTTTGTATTTTTAGTAGAGACGGGGTTTCACCATGTTGGCCAGGATGGTCTCGGGCTTCTGACCTTCATGATCTGCCTGCTTCAGCCTCCCAAAGTTCTGGGATGACAGGCATGAGCCACCATGCCCAGCCGAGCATGTGTGTTCTTGGGGGGTTCATGCTGGGTTCCTCCAAGGAAGAGCAGCAGTCATTTCCACCGGAGCTCTGGGAAGTGTGCCAGTGCCAGGCTCTTCCTGCGGGCCTTGGGCAGCCTGTGCCATTCCCCCTCCAGGAGGCTTGTGTACCCTTTCCTCTGAGTGGAGAGGAAGAATTTTCATTTCTGGAAATCTAGAAAGGTCCAGAATGCCCTGGCACTTTGCTGGCTACAGTTGAGCGAGCTGCACCCGTAGGCCTTTGACTAGCTACAGAACCACAGGAAATTACTCTGACCTTAGTGTCTTTTCTTACATCTGAATTATTCCACATAAAACACTGACGTCGTCCCCACATGCTACTACTGTTGTCAAAATTATAATTGCCATAACCCTTAAGTTAATAGTGTCTCTCTTTATGTAATCTCTAGTCATTAATTCTTCTTTCCAAAGCAAAGTAAATGGGAAACTGGAGGATGCAAAGTGTGGCTGGGCCTGGAGGGATCCCATTTCTCACCTACTTGATGGAATTACAGAAGGCTTTGCAGAGGAAGCAGGCAGTGGCAGATGGAGCAGGCCTTGTCCTGAACAAGAGTCTGACCATCATTCGCCGAGTCTAGTGGGGGCATTGGGAGCTGTCGCCGCACTCCTGCCCTTGTCTGCGTGGTGGCCATGCGGTTCCATTCTCCAAGCCGTCTCAGCAGGCCAGAGTACACCCGTCTGGCTTCAGCCATTTCTCTGCTCCCTGGTTGCCAAGATCAGGAGCAGCAGCAGCAGGGCAGACAGGAGAAGCCAGTGTGAGCCCTATGCCAAAACCACCCAGGGACACTGACCTGGGGAGTCGGAAATGGGACTCCAGCTTCCTGGCCACCTTTCGTCTAACCCCATCCATCGCATGAGATGAGTTTAGCAAGCCAATTAACTTTTTCTGGAACTTTTTCTCATCTGTACAATGGGAACAATGAACAACCTGCAGGGCAGACAGGGCCTTATGCAGACCGAATGTGACAAACCTTCCTCAGGTCATTCCCAGCAGGCGCTGGCCGTAGGGACTGCAGGTATCCTGGATGATTGGCATCCCAGAGAACCAGAACAAACAGAGAGGAAAAGGTCCACATCCTCACTAACATCCAGAAGAATTAAAAATACAACAGTAATGAGTTACTGTTTTTTGCCTAAAGAATAGCAGGATTTTCAGTGTCAATAAGGGTGCAGTCTGCGCTGCTGGCAGAGGTGTACATGGATCCATTCTGTCGGAAAGATCCTGAAGTTTACGTGGCCACACATCACAGAATACTGCAGGGCCTTTAAAAGTCACCATGCTGCTGCTTTAGAGGATAGGGTCTCGCCATGTGGCCCACATTAGAGTGCAGCTAAAAATCCTGACTGCAGAGATGGGAAAACAGAATACAAAAATTTTATATAGTAAGTGAGAAAACCAGGTTATAAAATTATGTATGTACAGTATAATTCTGACTTAGTTTCATGGGGGTGGGGGGTGGGTTGTGGTTTGTTTTTGAGACAGGGTCTCACTCTGTCACCCAGGCTGGAGAGTGCAGTGGCACGATCTTGACTCACTGCAGCCTCAGCCTCCCAGGCTTAAGTGACCCTCCCACCGCAGTCCTCCCCAGTAGCTGAGACCACAGGTGTGCACCACCATGCCTGGCTGATTTTTGTGTTTTTGCTATGTTGCCCAGGATGGCCTCGAACCCCTGAGCCCTAGCGAGCCTGCTGCCTGGACCTCCTAAGGTGCTGGGATCACAGGCATGAGCCTCTGCTCCTGGTCCCCAGGTTATTGTATGTATTTTTTACATACATACACATAAGCTGGCTTCTTGATGTTTTTCGTAGGTGATGGGAATTATACATAACTTTTTTCTTTTATATTTCTGTTTATTTACCAAGTTTTCTGCAACAAGTATGTATTATGTGCATAAACAGAAAAATGTTGCTCCTGGGCATGGGTCCACTCGGCGCTGGGTGGCTGGAAGGGGCTGGTCACACTCTGCCTTGCTCCACAGCTGCTGCTGGACACCCACTCCCTGAAGATGGTCCTGCTTGATCTCCCCTCCATCGGCTCGCAGGTGGTGAGGAAGGCGCCCGCCAGCTACACTAAGATCGTTGTCAAAGGCATGACCCGGGCGGAGATGATCCTCAAGGTGACGGCTTGTGCCTTTCTCAGGGATTCTGTGTCAAGGGGTCAGTTGTTTATTTCATCTCTGTTTCCGAGAAGCTTTGGTTTTGAAGGCACAGGGTAGGTCCTGTCCCCACCGCTCTCAAAGCAGGTCCACATTCTTGGGTTGGACTGAATTTTTGGCCTCATCAGATGTTGTTGAAAGCCTGTGGGTAATTATTGGGGGTCAGTTATTCCTCCTGACAAATGAATTTTCTGTTGTCATGGGATTCTCTTGTAATCGGATGCCGCCAAGCTTGGAAGTTGAGTGGAGTTGTTGCTGTGAGTCAGTCAGGTCAGGTATCTCTGCTGCTCAGCAGAATTCCAGGCCCAGGTCTCAGTCACTCCCTTCCACGTCAGCCTTCTTGGCTTTCTGTGCTCTGTCTCCACTTTACATGAACTCTGAACAGGTGTTGTAGTAACTGAATCTCATCGGCAAATGGATTTTTTAAAGCCCCATTTAACAAAGGATCGTACTTTGGGTGATGAAGGTCTGAACCCTGAGCCTCTGCCTCTGATTTCCACCATTTGGGAGAGTGGGGATGAGGGCTGGAACAAATGGTCCTGTCGTGATGTGTCTGAAAAGCCCAGGGCCTCTAGGCTCTTCAGGCTGTTTCCTAAACCAGAAGCAGCAGCAGGGCCTCAGACACCTGGGACGGTTGAGGACCGTGCCCAAACCTGGAGCTGTGGCCTGAGGACATGGGAAGCAGCCTGTTCATTTCCCTCCGCTGCTAGTTACTGGCTGTGGAGGAGAGCGTGCGGTCCGGGAGTTCTCTACAGAGGGTTCCTGAGTGAACCACTTGCCAGGCTTTGGGGCAGTCTGGGGAATGCGCTGCTGCGAGCTTTCCTGAGGGGCCTGCCCGTCTCCTCCTGACAGTGAGGGAGGGCCCTGCGCTGCTGCGAGCTTTCCTCACGGGCCTGCCCGTCTCCTGACAGTGAGGGAGAGCCCTGCGCTGCTGCGAGCTTTCCTGAGGGGCCTGCCCGTCTCCTGACAGTGACGGAGGGCCCCGCGCTGCTGCGAGCTTTCCTCACGGGCCTGCCCGTCTCCTCCTGACAGTGACGGAGGGCCCCGCGCTGCTGCGAGCTTTCCTCACGGGCCTGCCCGTCTCCTCCTGACAGTGAGGGAGAGCCCCTCACGGGCCTGCCCGTCTCCTCCTGGCAGGTGGTGATGGCCCCTCATGAACCACTGGTGGTGTTCGTCGACAACTACATCAAACTCCTCACAGACTGCAACCCGGAAACCTTCCAGAAGATCCTGGACATGAAGGTGGGCGCTGCCGCCGGATTTCTCCATGCATGCCATCCTCCTCACACACGGTGGTTCTTAACTGGGGTGGGATCTAGGTTCTTGGGAGATTTTCTCAAAATGCTTGTGCCTGGCTCCACGGAGCTAACTGGACTCGGAGCAGCCTTTGCAGGAGGTGGCTGTGGGCGTGTGCTCTCGAGGACTGATAGGCCCCTGCGCAGGGGAGGAGGGCAGAGGATAGGACACGAGGGTCTCCTTCCCCACCTTGTGGACCTGCCCTTCTCTCTACCACCTTCTTTCTCTTCCTTGGCCCTTTCTTCCCCTCTTTTCCTCCCAGGCCACTACCCAGGCCTGGCAATTAATTCTCTGAGGAAAGCGGTCATCCTCAGCCTGGAGTGACCCCCATACCCAGACGCTGCGCTCTCTCCTTGGGCCGTTCTGGCCCAGACTTCCTGACAGTTCTCCTTCTCTCTCAACCCCAGGGGCTGAAGAGGAGTGAGCAGAGCAGCATGCTGGAACTCCTGCGCCAGCGGCTCCCTGCACCGCCCTCGGGGGCAGAAAGCTCCGGCTCCCTGTCCCTGATGGCGCCAACGCCAGAGCAGGAGTCGTCTCGCATCCGCAAACTCGAGAAACTCATTAAAAAGAGACTGTAGCAGCAGCAAGGGGCACTTTGCTCCTGGCCGGCCCCTTAGCACCACGGTCCCTGGAAGCCCCTCATGTCTCCTGTGCTCCCCGGGACACTCACATCGTCAGTCTCCAGGCTTTCGGGGACATCTGGGTTGTTACTGAGTCTCTCCCATGCCCTGTCTTACTTCCTACCCTCATCAGAGTTGCTGAGTAAGGGCTGGGTTCCAAGAAGGCCATTGAGATGATCTCTGGTTCCCGAAGCAGAGGCAGTGGTGGAAGGTCCCTGGGGTTCACTTGCTGTCGCTGAGCTGCCCTTGACTAGCAGAATTGCCGCTGACTCGTGTAGCCTCAGCACGGCTGTCATACCCTCTGACACTGGGCCCACCGCGCACCTCCCCATCCAGGCAACTTGAATGAGGAAGCCTGGATCTCACCCCTCCTCCTCTCCTCTTCCTCTCCCTCGCTTCCCCTCTCCTCTTCTAACTCCCCCCCCTCCTCCCTCCTTCCCTCCCTCCATGGCTGTTTGAGGTTTAACCTTCAGCCAGAGCTGAGTTTCTTCTATCTCTGGGTTTGTCCCTATGGCCAGAGTGGCAGATTACAGGTTCTGTATGGAGGCAGTGGAAGCAAGCATATTCCCATGGAAATCCCAGTTTCTTGGCCCATGTCTTGTTTCTGGTACTTGTTATGACCTTACTTGACTAAGTTATCCCTGAGTTTCTCCGTTTTATCAGTCATCTCCAAAGGAGAGGTGTCCTCTATGTCACTGGGAAGGTTGCATGCACCAGGCCTTCAAGCAGGTGTCCTGTCTGCCCTGGGGCTCCTGACCTGGGTATGGGTAGACCCAGATCTGACAGAGGGCTCTGTCTGGCACACTCGCTAGGTTGTGTGAGCAGATTCTTCCTCCATTTCTTTCTTTCTTTCTTTTTTTTTTTTGAGATGCAGTCTCACTCTGTCGCCCAGGCTGGAGTGCAATGGCATGATCTCGGCTCACTGCAACCTTTGCCTCCCCGGGTTCAAGTGATTCTCCTGCCTCAGGCTCCCAAGTCGCTGGGATTACAGGCACCCACCACTGCACCTGGCTAATTTTTTGTATTTTTAGTAGAGATGGGGTTTCACATGTTGGTCAGGCTGGTTTTGAACTCCTGGCCTCAAGCAGTCCACCCTCCTCAGGCTCCCAAAATGCTGGGATGACAGGTGTGAGCCGCCACGCCTGGCCCTTTCCTTTATTTCTTTACTCCCACTCTGCTCCTGGCTTTTAGGGAAGGGAAACCAGGAAGTCTACTTGGAAAACGTTTCTTAGGCTTTCTCATCAGATGAAGCCGTGGGAGCATCCAGGAAGCCTGTACCCTGGAGTCCCTTTCTGCCCGCTCATCTTCAGGTCCACAGTCCTTTGCAGCGTCGTCTGAAATAGGAAGGTGGTGTGCAGTGTCCCAGTGACCTGTTCCTGAGTAATGGGAAGGAGCTGGGGGCTCTGGATGCCTCAGGAACAGAGTGTTGACCTTAAACACCAGGCTGAGAGCGTGGCCTGGCCTGGAAGGCAGCTGCCCCCGCCTGCCCTTCCCGTCCTCCGTGGGCTCTCTGCAGCAGGCTTTCTGGCCTCTGGCATCCTGCCTCCGGAGAGCAGGCAGCCCCTGATGCCCTCAGCTCCCCTAAAACCACGCCTCAGCCATGACCACAGCTACAGGCAAACCGCTGTTGTTCCTGCCACTTCTGTCCAAGAATGATACCTTGCCAGGCACGGCGACTTGGCACCTGTAGCCCCAACACTTTGGGAGGCCAAGGCAGGAGGATCGCTTGAGCTGGGGAGCTCGAGAGCAGCCTGGGCAACATAGAGATGTCTACAAAAATAAAAATTTGTAAGGCATGGTGGCATGCACCTGTAGTCTCAACTGCTTGGGAGGCTGAGGTGGGCAGACTGCTTGAGCTCAGGAGTTTGAGACCAGCCTGGGCAACATGGTGAAACCAAAAATATAAAAAATCGGCCAGGCACAGTGGCCCACGCCTGGAATCCCAGCACTTGTGGGAGGTTGAGGCGGGTGGATCACCTGAGGTCAGGAGTTTGAGACCAGCCTGGCCAGCAGGGCGAAACCTCGTCTCTACTAAAAAAACAAAAGTTAGCCAGGCTTGGTGGCGTGCGCCTGTAATCCCAGCTACTGGGGAGGCTGAGGCGGGAGAATCGCTTGGATCTGGGAGGCAGAGTTTGCAGTGAGCTGAGATCACACCACTGCACTCCAGCCTGGGCAACAGAGCTACACCGTGTCTCAAAAAAGTTTTCAGGACAGGGAATTTCCTGAGAATCCGTAAAGCTTGTAACAGCATGTAGCAGGAAACGTTTAGGTTTGGAAACCAGCCTGGAAACCTGCCTTCTTCGTTCCCACCTTGGTTTCCGACATAACCACCTGCTCTGTGCCCTGCGTCTCTGCCGGCCCTTCTCCCGACGCCGTCCAGCTCTGATCCTGAGCCTCATTTCTTCATCAACTTCCTGGCTTCCCTGCTAGTCAGTATGACTGGTGCATCGAGCGTCTCAAATTCGAGAACAGGGAGAAAGCAATGAGTGGTGGGTCTATTAGGAAAAGATTCCAAAGAAGACAAGGCCGGGGAGGGGTCGAGGGAGCCCCCGGAAGCCCAGTCAGGCTGGGGAGGGGGTCGGGGGAGCCCCTGGGAAGACCAGTAGGGGCGAGGAGGGGCTCGGGAGAGCCCCCAAAAGCCCAGTAGATGGCCGCCCCAGTCCCTGGGGTTGCTCTGGTGAGGTTATGCAGCCTGAGCTGTACAGTCGAAAAGGGGCAGTGGACCCATCTCCAGATAGCACGGCCAGTTCAGCCGTCTGTCCTCGACCTGGGAGTGCTGGGAGGCCAGGGGCTGCTGCACCTGGTTCTTGTCACTCCGGGTGTGTGTTCACAGATCCCCTCTCCTCTTTTTGGCTGGTTGGTGAGGAATCGTTTTTCTGGACAGCCCACCACAGCACTGACATGTCAAGCTGCTGTGTTTCACGGTTGGTGGTCACAGGCAGGGAAGCTGCTTTCTTGATTTATTTCATTGTCAGTAATCCAGGGAGCCCACAGATGTCGGCAGGAGTAATGTTAAATGTCTCCTTGACGGGATGGAGGACTGTGTGAAGACGCTGCATTCCCTACTGCGGGTGCGCATCAGAACCACCCTAGGCCTTTAAAAAAGTACAAATGCAGGAGAGTACAATTGGGAGGCCGAGGTGGGCGGATCATGAGGTCAAGAGTTCGAGACTAGCCTGGCCAACCTGGTGAAACCCCCTCTACTAAAAATACAAAAGTTAGCTGGGTGTAGTGGCGGGCACCTGTAATCCCAGCTGCTTGGGAGGCTGAGGCAGGAGAATCGCCTGAACCCGGGAGGCGGAGGTTGCTGTGAGCCGAGATCATGCCACTCTACTCCAGCCTGGGTGACAGAGCAAGACTCCATCTCAAAAAATAATAGTAAATAATCATAATCAAGTAAAAGGAGCACCCCTGGATAAAAGCAGCAGCTAACAGCTCTGTGATTCAGCTAAGCCAAGATGTGCCCATTCCTTCCCCTCAGTCCTTTTTCTCTAGCCCCTTTAAGAACCAAAAAACAAGCAACTTTGAAGACACTTTGTGTTTAAAATAAATATTGGTCATTTGTATTATCAATAAAGCATTCACTGTGCTCTTATGGAGACCTCCCTGATAGCTGGGTGAGAGGTGTGCAGGCTGGAGAACATTCTATGTGGACTGACCGTGAAAGAGGAGCCGCAGTGGACAAGGTGTTCCGATCTTCAAATCCAGTTCAGGATCAACGCTAACTACCGCCACTCCTTCCTCTCTCCAGAACAAAGAACCAGCACCCAGGGCTCTGCCCACCCCGAGAAGGCTGCCTGGTTTCTCATGTCTAGGGTTCCTCCTCCGAGCAGACAAGCTGAGACCAGCGTGACGGTTACGGGGCACACACAGCAAAGGGGCGGGTCTGAGGCTGCCGCCCGGAGCAGGGGACAACACACCAAGCCTTCCTGAACTGCCATCGGATGAGGAGACCTGGTTCCCTGTTTGCGGAAGGTCAGGGGAAATGCTGAAAGTGCACCCCTGGAAACATGATTCCTTCCCTGGGCAGAGCACTCGGAATAACCTGCGTGCTTAAGGGTGACGACAAGTGTTTCACACTCTTGTCTACTCCAAGTTAGATTCCTAAAAATCAAATAGCCTTAAAACATGGACACGTGAAACGCTGGCCTACGTGAAGAGGACGGTTGCATTTTATCTGTTAAATAAGAATTCTCAGAACAGCCTCTCGGACCCTCAGAGTTCTACACCTTTGGGAGAGATGAATTTCCTTAAAATAAAGGGATTGCTTTTTTGTGTAAAAAGCTTTCATTTTCCCCATCTGGAAGTGATTTCTCCCTGCATGGTGGAGCACAGAAGGCTGCAGTTAATTAAAGCCTGACTGGATATCATTTGCTCCATGTATTTCCTTACTGCTGACAAAAAACACAGCAGACTCTAGGAAAGAATTAGCGAGCCTGTGACCCTGGTCCCCAGCAGCTGCCCTTCTCCCTGGAGGATGCGCCCCTTCCCGGACAGTCTGAGGGAGCGACGCGCGGGAGCGGACCATGGTGGGCCCAGCCCAGGCCTGCCTGTCCGGTCGCGGTGAAGCCCCTGGGACATGTGTAGCGTCCACTGCTGACCTGGAACCCTTCTGGCACTGTGAATTTCTATCCTGTTACCGTTCCCTTCTCCATCCTCACCGTTGCAACCACAGCCTGCTTTTCCAGTGACTGCCGAGCGATGTCTCTCCTGCACGTGGTCAGTCCTGTTTCCTTCATAGCTGGATGGGCATTTTGCAGCGAACACTTCGGAAGTCCGAAGTTCCCTTCGGCAGTGGGAGATCTGCCGTGGCACTTCCATCACTCTGGCTTCAGGATCGTTACCTGGTTTCCGTTAGGTTTTCAACTGCTCCCACTTTATTAGGGGAGCCAAGGACTCCACCTAATGAGAAAGGAAACGTTCCCTGTAGCCCACCTGGAAGGGCGTCGCCTGCCAGCTCTCTTCCTTCTCACGTGCATCAACAGGTGGGAAGAGGCCGGTGAGGCGTGGATCCGTGGGACGTGAGGGCTGTGTCCGTTTGCAGTGAAAGCCGCCTGGGATTGGAGGCGTCTGCAGAAGACCTGATCTGCAGGTCTGGATCTGGGCCGGCACCTTGGCGCTGGACAGGTGTCAGTTCTCAATATTGGTGAAGGGGGTTTTCATGAATGTTGGCTGTGCAGGCCACACAAGACCAGGTTATATGCACTTGCTCTGCGGGCACCGGGCAGTGCGAAGTGTGTTCATGGCCACTTGCGGGAGCCTGTGGCCATCCCGACTGGCCTGACTGTGTTAAACATGGCTGAGTAGTGACATACTTTGCTGTGTGCGGGCTGCTTCCGCAGCGGGCTCAGCATATCTGGTCTTTGCCTTTTTAGGTCATGACTGCGTTACTCAGCTTACACGAGAGTTTTAAAAGATGGAGCTGTATTCCCTTCCCCTGGCAGCTGCTGTTTCTGTAGCATTTCAGGAGAAATCTGCAGACCCTGGAAAGAGTTTCCTCCCTCCTGGGGCTGGTGACGAGGCTGCCTGTTGTGGAAAATAGGGTACGTTTCCTCTGAATCAAAACTGCCAGGGTTGCCGAAGGCTCCGTTCCAGAAACCGTCTTTGGGTATGGTGTCTGCTGTCCACACATCAGAGTCTTCTCCCGATAGAGACAAACATTCTTGCCTGCCTGCCTTTTCTTTTACTTTTTCTTGCCTTTTTTTTTTTTTCTATGATGCCAAAAAACTAAGGAAGATTCACTTGGGGCAGGCAGTTAAAAGTGGGAAGCCTGAGCCTCACAGGCTGTTGGGATTACTTTGCAGTATGTTTCAAAGGTGGTTAGACTTTTCCCAAGGCCAGCCAGTCCCTGTAATCTCTGGCTCTCTCAGTCCTCTTTGGGGTGTTGACTCAGAGGACCTGGGGCGATACGAGATGTTATCCAGCGCCTCGGCCCTGGGAGCCTTCCCACTTCATGGAGGCTCTGTGAGTGTCTGCTCAGCCACCGCATGGAATTCGCAGGACTGTGTCATCTCTTTCTGTTTTGGGTAATTCTTCAACAAGTGAGAGACTAAGCACCGCTTCTCAGCAAACTTCCCTCTACCCCCATGGCCAAGAGGTATTTGCAGAGTGGGCTGCCACGTTCAGGGGTCTCAAGTGAAACGGGGGCAAGAAACCCTCAGCTTCCACCTGTGCGCTTTGTGCTGATGGAAAATGAAGGCCCGTCTCAGCTGCCGAAGAGACCACATTCCACGGGGTTCTTCGCGAAGTAAAGCACTGCGTGGACCGACCACAGCAGCCACTGAAGAGGCAGACAAATGGGAAAAATACCAACTGCTGCGTAGAGAAGACATCAGTTTACTCACACAGAGTCCCCCCACAGCCTCATACCCGTGCCTGTCACGGTCTCACACTGCCCTTCAGGAGCTGGCCAGCACGGAGGTCGAGGACGTGCTGAAGGGAGCGAAGGTCCCAGTCAGGGCAGCCTTGGCCCTTGGCGGCACAGCCTGGCTGCCGTCTGGCCTGCGTATAGCACCTTTGGTCACGAGAGAGTCTGGGCGACTGAGTGCTGTCTGTACGTGTTGGTGAGGGTGGTAAGGTAACTGCCTGCTGCGTATCTACTGTGTCCTGGATATGTTACCATGTCTCACCAGATCAAATCCCTGCTCAGTTTAGTTCTGTTTAGTGGATGGGACGTGGAGGCTGCGGGGGGTGATACACCCTGTATGGATGGGGCCAGCCAGAATTTGGCTGCAGCCTTCATCCCAGCATCTGTGCCCTTGTCCTTCACCAGTGGTTTTCAAATGTGTGGGACAGAAATTTACACTGGAGTCCCACTATATAAAACAGATGGAAGTACTTTATGAGTATATGTTATGAGTTCAAATATTTCTCAAAGGAAATCAGTAAAAGCATTGAAACGATTCCAGTAAATAGGAAGCATTTTAAACCAAGGTTATGGATGAAAATTTATGTATGTCATCCTCAGGATCCAGTTTACTTGTGTGTTTTGCTTGGTTGCACAGAATAGAGAACTCTTGATTTAATCCAGCTAAGAATTGGCAAACAGTATTGGTTTTGTTTCGTTGAAACAGCCCTTCTTCAAGTGGTAGAGACTCTTCAGTTAAACAGGCGGCATGAAGCTCTGTCTCCCACGTCTCCACGGCAGCGAGAGGGCACCGCAAGCCAGGGCCTCTGCCGTCTCGTACCTGCCCAGGATGCGTGTTGTGGTCTTACCATTTCTGATGTTTAGCTTGTAGAACTGACACTAAGTGCAGAGGTTCTCACCCCACGAAATGTCACAGAAGAGCTCAGGGTTCCGCAGGTGTCTGTCTGGAAGCTGCAGCCTCCTTCACACACGCTGCCGATTATTTCTCTGCCCTTAGAGGGGAGGGAGGCTTGGCGCTGTCACCGAGTGCAGGAAAGAGCCCCTTTCACTTGGAGGTGGCCACGCCTTCAACAGCAGCGCCTGAACTGTCTCCCAAATTCTGTGCAAATACAGGTTGAGTAACCCTTACCTGAAACGCCTGGGCCCAGAAGTGTTTTGGATTTTGGAATATGTGTGTTATATATATACCAGTTCAGCCTCCCTAATCGGAAAATCCCACATCCAGTCTGCTTCAGCGAGCAGTTCCTTTGAGTGTCGTGTGGGCATTCAAAATGTGTTGGATTTTGGAGCATTTTGGACTTTGGTTTTCAGATGCTGGACCCGTCAGCCTGTGGTGCACAGTGGAGCTGAGGCCTCGTGGCCTTTGGAAAGAACACCTGAGGGGCCTCTGAGTAACCCCTGGTGCAAGGCACCTGTGTTCTAACAACAAAACGGTGTAACGGGGTGGAAGAGGGGCTTGGTCAGAGGGAGGTGGGCAGCACCTGAAAGGACCTGGTCCTCCCCAAAGCCCCAGATCTTGTACTTGAGACCCCCCATGACCATGTAGGCAGTGCTCCCCCACTTTTCAGGACTTGAAACAAATGACAAGTACTCCTGCTGCCTTGGGCTCCAGCAGCCACTCCAGGGCCAGTCAACAGAGGAGGAAGTGCCGGGCCAGGGACCCTGGCCGCTTCAGGACCCTCCCTCCCGCCCTCCCTCCATAGCGATCAGTGTGTGGGCATTTGCTGGGTACCATTGCGGTGGCCCCAGCTCTCCAGCTGGGAAACTCAGGACTGGAGCATGGAGGTTGGAATCAGAGCATCAGGGTTGGGTGGCATGTGTGTTTGCTTGTTGGGGGCTTTGTCAGAGTCCCTCCGTTTGTAGATGGGATACTGAGATCTGGAGAATTTCGATCACTGGCTTACTCCTGCCATGGAAGAGGAGTGGCAGAAGCTCTGCCACACAGGTACCTGCTGCTCAGTACCCGGCTCACAACTCACCACGCCACTCTCCCGAGCTGTCCGGCCCTGGGGCTGTCCCACCTGCACCCTCCGCTTGCAGAAGTGCACAGGGGTCCCCCTGCTTTTCCTGGTCCCACTGCCCCTGCAGCCTGTCGACTTCATTACCACTTTGCAGGGAGTCCACGGCCCCCATCCTTGCATGCCTTCCCGCTTGGCAAGTCAGCTTCCGTCTCAAACACTTTCCCAGAATTCCTCTCAGTGGCACCGCTGCTCTTCCAGCCCAGCTCACAGCCTTCATTCTCTGCATGCAGATGGTCCCCGGCGGACGACGGTTCTGCCTAACGATCTTTCTACTTTACGATGGTGCAGAAGTGAGACGCGGCCCATGCACCCATACGGCCAGCGTTTTCACCTTCAGTAGAAACAGGTACGCTGAATCACATGAGCTAGTCAACACTTCCTTATAAAATCGGCCTCGGCTACACAACGCTGCAACTGCGGGCTCATGTAAGTGTCCTGAGCACATTTAAGGTGGGCTAAGCTACAACACGGGGCAGGCTAGGTGTGTTACATGCGTTTGTGACTTAACAATCTGTCTAGCTTACAGTGGGGTTATTGGGATGTAGCCCATCATAAGTGGAGGAGTGTCTGTGGGTAAGTCCTCTCCCCCGGGATTCTCCCCTAACCCCTTCAACACCTTCTTGCTTCGCTGGCTCCGGGACCTCTTGGTCCCCTTCACCAGCTCCCCTTTCCTCTGAGCCTTGACAGTGGCCAGGTCTTAAGGTCGTGGCCCCCTGTGCATGCCAGTCCCCTTCAGAGGACTTCCTGCCATCACAGGTGCAAACTCCAGCCACACCTTCCGAGCACTCTCCCCAGCTCTTAGCTCACGTCTTCCAGCGACTCCTGTCTTTAGCTTATCTGCACCATCTCGAGTAAGCTCAGCTCCCTTCCCAAATCCCCCATTTTTCTGTCTTTTTTCTTTTTTTTTTTTTTTTAGAATAAAAAGAATGAAAGAGAGGAAGAGGAAGAGATTTTAGAAAAAGAGAGAAAAGGAGAAAGAAAGAAACAGCAAAAGAAAGAAAAAATGAAAGAGAAAGAGGAAGAGAGTTTAGAAAAAGAGAGA
>CAUYQU010057292.1:0-21314 GCA_963574635.1 Cheracebus regulus | reverse complement strand
TAAAAGAGGTTTTTAATACCCATTTTTAGACTGTATTCTAGCCTGGGCAATAAAACAAGAATCCCATTCTCTCTCCCTCTTTCTCTCCCTCTTTCTTTCTCTCTTTCATTCTTTTTTTCCTTTCTTTTGCTGTTTCTTTCTCCTTTTCTCTCTTTTTCTAAAATCTCTTCCTCTTTCTTTCATTCTTTTATTCTAAAAAAAAAAAAATCCCCAGATTATTCTAATATGGGGCTAAGGTTGAAAAATCTCTATACTAAACTTAATGTTACATGTTAAAGTTGGAGAATAACACATTATTGCCTGGATATAATACTCATGTATGACTAATCTGTGACAACCCAATTGTTTATGATAAAAATTACCCTGACACATAGCAAAAGAGCTTTACTTCCCATTTTATTTGCTGCTGCTAGAAATGTAATCAACATTGTTCTCTCCAACTTGAATTCCAAGTAAGAAACTGAGCACAAAGACTCAAACCATTTTTTCCAGGTTACCTCCATAGTAAATGGAGAACTTGGCAGGAGAATAAGGGAATTTTCAGTCTTTTTTGTATTACCCAGGGCTCCTCTTAAAACTGTAGGCAGTTAGAAATCGTTTTCCAATGAAAAATGAAAAATATCTTCAGCACTTTGTTTCAACACCTAGATTTTTGAAGGACTTTGTAAAAGCTAAGAAAATTATGCCCCTGTTTGTAACTAAAATGTACTGAGAAGGGAAAAAGAGCTAACAAGTTCTACCATGTTTGGATGCATAGAGTTGGAGGCTGATTGTAGGAAGACATTGCTGGTGGCAGGAAGACACTGAAGTTTCTCTCATGCCATCTTTCTTTCTCGAGATCTTCTAAGGGTGTGAGGATATAGGTGTCAAATACCCTGTGCTGAGACAGATACTGGGGGATGAGGGCTCAGAACAAGACTTGCTGTGGGGAAGATAGAAAAGAGATGGGAAGACTCTGAGTGAATAGAGAACACTCTGCAAGCATCCCATTTCCTTTGGTTGCCTTTCAGTATGCAGGTGCCAGGAAGAGTCAGAAGGCATCTGGAAGGGCTTTCTGTCTGTATGGAGTCAAGGCAAGGTCTTCAAACCTATGCTTTCTAAAACAAAGAAATAATGCTGATGAAACAAATTTTCCCCAGAGGAACGGGAGAGCAGACAACAGGATGCTGGTAAAGAAGATGCCTGGAGCAGGCTGTGTCCTCAAATGAAGGGTAATTGCCCTCAAATCACGTAACTAGGATAACCTGCTTTGCTTTCTTGTATAGCCAGGACTGTTATCAGATTAGGGTCAAAGGGCTGCCCTCTTCCCTTATCTTGGGAGGCATCATGCCGAGCCTGGGGCAAGAAAGGACTGATATCCAGGAATGCAGGTGAAATTATAGCCATTAGCCCTGTCTTAGCGTGCAAGGAAAATATGCCCCCCTACCCCTGATTAAGTTTGTGTTCCCATATCATAAATTGCTTCCCTCTCTAATAGCTCTACATAAATATCCCAGGGAATCAAAGTAATATCTGATTTCCCAGAGAGAACATTTGCATTTGTAACTGTCAGAAATAGGAGAGATCATCAAAGCTAAATGAACTGGCCTATAAAAAGTTAGAAATATGTCTCTAATTTTTTTTTAAAAGCATGCTTTTTGTTTGTTTGTTTTGGGGAGAGACAGTCACTTAGACTCAACAACAAAACAGAAAACTGTAAGTGTCATTTTGGGGCAAGACCTTCCTGGTCTTTCCCCCCTCATACTTCCTGCTATCTCCTGACTCCCCTCTCCCCTTCCAGTCACACAGTATTTCCCTGGCTTTGGAGTTTTAAAGGTCTGGTCCCGAGTGGAAAAGGAATGCAAGAGAATCTCAAGATAGATGTGGAGGATTGGGGTAAGACAACGAGGGCACTAGAGGTGCTTTTCCAAGTGAATCCCCAGAGGGGAGTGAAAATGTCCATGGAGAAGGGGCAGTGTGATTAGTCCTGGCTAAAGGGCCTGAACAGCAGAGGCTACTACAGCCTTGCATAGCACAGGGCAATGGAATAACTTCATAGGCCCCCAAACTGCACTGAAGCAGATAGGGTCTTAGAAGCATGGGATTGGTTTCCTGGACCCAGTGTGTCTTGGAAACCACAAAATGTTTCCTGTGTGCCCACAAGAGTGTAAGAAAACCACCGGGTAGAAAAGGACCTCGAAGACTGGAATGAGTCATTATGCAGACCAAAGTCCACCTCAGTGGATGGCAGTGTGAATAAATAGGGACAGGTGTCCAGATACTGTCTCTTGTGTGCAACCCCGCCCCAGCCTTTTGGTATTCTTGATACAAAGATATAACTCTTAGGAAAAGTAGAAACACAAAATAGGCTGAGATTAAGTTTCTTTCACCTGGAAGAATGAAGACTACAGTGGAATTTGAGTTATAGAACTCAAATTTTTGCATTTCTTGAACACCTAAGTCTGTAGACTGATGTTAGTGCCAGCTGCAGAAATAAGCACAGTTCTCACCACTTTATTTATTATCTGAATGCAGAAGGAGCCCTGTCTGGCTATAGCTCTGGCCTCTGCAATGGAAAACATAATTTTTGAGGAATTTAGAGATCTTTGGGTAAAGACAGAAAAATAATGAAGTCTGTTTTACCACCACACCTTTTTTTGTACAAAAATTTGAAAACATTTTCACATTATACAGTTTCTTCCCATCTATTTTGTGGCAAACACATCTGTTAGAGGAATTGTTGCATTCCACCCCCTGCCCCGCCCCGAAAGCTGTCTCTTTAATCTTTCAATAAAGTCTTGAGAATGTTAGCTTCTTTTTCTGCATTCTTGGAAATCACAGTGTGGTGTTCCTCCTGACGGCACTCCCATCTTCACCATTCTGTACTTACAGTTTCACCGCATTCCATTGTTCTAATGAGGTGACTGAGTGGAAGCTGAGGTTAGCAGATTAAACTTAGAACAGGAGCAGCATTTGGCTCCTTTCCCTTGGAGGGTGCTTCAAAAGAGGTGAAGTTTTCAAAGATAGAACTTCAGGGAGAGGGTTTTGTGTTCTGGCTTCAAAGTGGCAGTGTTTTCCTAAGTTGTCACCTGGACTATCTTACCATATTTTCTGATTGAATGACTCCTCTAAATCTTATCTTAGCCTGGCCAAATATCCCTGCTTCCTTTGATGGCTAAGTCTTCTGGCCAAGAATCAAATGCCTGCATTTCCAAATCAGTAGCTCAAGTTCCTGGGACAGACTACCCACGGGCCCTCAGGTTGCTGTCTGGGTGTCATCTAAAAAGTTGGCATCATGGGCCAGTTGATATCAAAGAGTCCCGGGTTTAAAAACTGGCTCAGGACATCTAATTGTTCTGAATGTGACAATTCTTAACCTAAGTTTCCTCAGCTATGAAGTGGGGATTATAACATTATCCCACAATACCTCTGACAATGAAATAATGTGTATATATTGCTTGACACCAGATATGGTTTGGATCCGTGTCCCCACCCAAATCTCATGTTGAAATGTAATCGCTAATGTTGGAGGTGGGATCTGGTAGGAGGTGATTGAATCATGGGGGTGGTTTCTAATGGTTTATCAACATCTCCCTAGAGCTGTTCTCATGATAGAGTTCTCGTGGGATCTGGTTGTTTAAAAGTGTGTGGCACCTCCCCACCCCCTTTTCCTCCTGCTTCAGTTATATAAGATGTGCCTGCTTCCCCTTCACCTTCTGCCATGATTAGAAGTTTCCTGAGACCTCCCCAGCCATGCTTCCTGTACAGCCTGTGGAACTATGAGCCAATTAAGCCTCCTTTCTTTATAAATTACCCAGTCTCAGGTGTTTCTTTAGAGCAGTGCAAGAACGGACTAATACAGTACCTAATAGGCATTCAACAAGTAATAATTCCCGGCCCCTTCTCCTAAACAAACATGGATGGGTGTATGTATCTAAACTGTAGGACTTTACAAAGACTAAAATGGAATCTTTTGAGGAATTTCACTGTAATCAGTAAAATAAAATATTTGTAATCATGTTCATTTATTTGCTGATTTCCTATTATGTATTTATCACATTATATTTTAGCTGTCTGATTATGTTATGAGATCATTCAAGGTTGAAACTCTGTCTAAAATTCTCTGTAAATCTCCAGGACCTAAAAAACACTCAGTGAATGCTTGAAAAGTGAACAAATGAATTAATAGATGCCTAATTAGGCATTTAGGTGATGGATTTTGCTAATGCCCTTGTCCTGTAACTGCTTTAAATTCAATAAATATTTGTCGAGCACATAGAATGCTCAACATAGTATGTCCTATGGTGCTTAGGTCCTTACGATAAAATGGAGGATCCTAATCACTTACTAGACAAGCACAAGAACTTCTATAATATGAATAGATTGGTACCATAAACTATATATAGAGAGGTGGGGCATTTAGCAGAGGGAGAAATTACATTTGGTTGAGGGATTAAGAAGAGTTTCATTGCAGAATGAGGTAGCAATGGAACTAAACCTTGGAAGGTGAATGAGTGCAACAGCAGTGACGAAAGGGATGCGCCAGTGGACATTTGTGCTTAAGGCACAGTGTGATGGGCATCCAGAGGAATGCAAGTAGCCTGTTGTGTAGCATAAAGTATATGCAAGTTGGTTAAAGCTGCAGACACAGGGAGGGTTTTGAAAACCAGCCAGACTGAGAAATTGGTTAAGTCCGGCAATGAGAGTTACCAAAAATGTGGAGCAGGGAAGGTTCAGATTAACTAACATTTATGAAGTGCCTTCATTTTACAGATTAGGCAAATGAAGTCCAGACAAGTTAAATGACTTGCCCAAGGTCAGATGGATTGAAAGTGATAGAGCTAGAATTCTACTGGAGTCTCTTGCCTCCAAGATCAATACTCCCAGCACACCACAGCCACTCCTTTCACTGTGCAGCAGGATAGGCTGAACTGCAGGGAGGGTGACTGAAGGTAGGTATCCTAGCTGAGAGGAAGGAGAGATGATTCCTTTACATTGTCACTGAATCACTGCCACAAGCAAAGCAATCTCAAACATAAGATGATCTCCCATCTTCCCAATGAGAGGATCTGAAAATACCTGATCTGAATATAGAAACTAAGTGGAGGTGATTGAAGGTGCCAGATTTTGAAGTAAATATGGAGGAAGCCAGTCTTAGTAAAGTCTAAATCTTAAGGAGTACAAAAATACAGTTAGACAAAAGGCATAAGTCCTAGTATTTGATAGTACAGTAAGGAAATTATAGTTAACAATAATCTATTGTGTATTTCAGAATAGCTGGAAGAGAAGAATTGTAATGTTCCCAACACAAAGAAAAGATCAATGTTCGAGGTGATGGATATTCCAGTGACCCTAGTTTGATCATTACACGTTGTAGACAGACATCAAAATAGCATCTGCACCCCCAAAATATGTACGACTATTATATATCAATAAAAAATTTAAAATTTAAAAAACCTAAATGATGAGGGCAGCAAATGTTATAATCAGATTTACATTTTAAAAAGATAATTTTGTCATCAGTGTGGAGCCTGGATTAGAGGCAAAGTGGGAGGTAAAGAAGGCAGTAGACTTCTACAGAAATCCAGGAGTTTTAGTGGCCTGTGCTAAGGTGGTGGTTGTGAGATATGAGAGGAAAAGACAGATATAAGAGGCATTTGAGAAGGGTGGGAGACAAGAGTCCATCAGAGGGGGAGAAAGGAAGGTCAAGGGTGACTCCAGAGTTTCTGTTTTGAGCAATTTTGTGTAGAGTGGATCATTGAATGTCACATGCAAGGCACTTTGATGAGGACAAATTTATAGAGCTAGGAAACTGGAGTGATATCAGGAAGGGAGTGATAAAGGTAGAGGAAGGGGAGAGAAAGGATGTGATAGCAACATAAGCAGAAGAGTCAGGAGTCATTGCTGAGTTCAGGGAGATGCTGAGCTCAGTTTGGGGCACTTTATTCTCTCCTGCCCCTCTCCCTCCAGCTGAGATTTCAGCTTTGTCTTGAGAGTTAATCATGTGCCACCAGCAAAAATATTGTCTTTCTTGCTCTAATTATTCCAGGAGGAGCAAGGAAACATGGTAATTACCACTTTGTAATTTCCTCTGGGAAAAGCTAATTCTTCCTCCAAATGAACATAATATTTCATTGACGTAGAAAAGAATGGAAACAATCTTCCTTTGAAAACAAGAATAAACAAACACTCACAGCAATCAGTCACTTCCAGGTTGCCAAAAGAGAAAATGGTTAGATGATCATTGGCCTAGGAATAGGGTGATCAACCCTCCCTGGCTGCCTGGAACTTCCATGGTTTTAGCATTGCAAGTCCTGCATCCTGGAATCCCTCAGTGGGATAGATTTGGATTCTAATCCTGATTCTATTGCTGATTCACTGTGAAAACAGGATACATTCTGAGCATAGTTCCCTTGCCTATAGAATGAGGAGAAAGGGCTTCTTTATATTCTCTCCCAAGATGAGCTCCTGCAGTCCCATGAATTTAAATATCATGTATTGCCAGTGACTGCTGAGAGACCACCTGCTCTCACCCCTAAGCTACAGACTTGGATTTCCCACTGCCTACTCAACATCTCCACCCAAATGTTTAATAAGCATCAAACACTTTCATGCCCAAACAGAACTCTTTTTTTTTTTTTTGACAGGGTCTCGCTCTATTACTTAGGTTGGAATGCAGTGGCAGGATCATGGCTCACTGCAGACTCAACTTTCTGGGGTCAGGTGATCCTCCTACTTCAGCCTCTCAAGTAGCTGGGACTATAGGTGCATGCCACGACACTCAGCTAATTTTTTCTTTTCTATTTTTTGTAGAGACACGGTTTCCCCATGTTGCCCAGGCTGGTCTTGAGCCATCTGCCTTGACCTCCCAAAGTGTTGGGATTATAGGCATGAGCCACTGTGCCCAGGCCCAAAGAGAACTCTTGATTTTCTCTCCCAAACCTATTCTATTTCCCAGAAAATGACATCAACCAACCAGTTGCTTGAACTGCATATCTAGGATTCCTCTTTGATTTTCTCATCTGCTCTCTGTACCAATTCCAGGCCAAAACAGCAAGTTCTGTCAGTTCAACCTCTAAAATGTATCCCAAATCTATCTACCTCTGCTAATAGTAGCCAGAGGGATCCTTTAAAAATTAAATTTTCAACTCCTGTTCTTCCTCTTTCGAAGATCTCAGATAAAAAAAACTGTTTTAGAAGCATCTCTTCTCTAAAGGGATTTAATTTAACTTTCTTTGCCCACTCAGGTGTGTATTTGAATATACGTATTTACTTGGATCTTTCCTGGATCTATAAGGAGTGTTGCTGGCCTTGTCACACTGCTAGGAATGAGTGTTCTGTCTGCCTGGAGAACAACATTGCAAACTTGATGCTAATTTCTAGGCAGTTTATCTGTACCAAGGAAAGATGTGAAAGCCTCAAATTCACTGCCCTACAACTCCTCACAAATCACATCTTTACATACAAAATCATGTCTCACTTGCCAGGTACCAGCTTGGGGAAAACTACCCTCCAAAGAGTTTGGGGAAAACTACCCTCCAGAGAATTTGCAAATGAAAGATGTCAAGTTTAAAGGGATATTGTAAAATCCCTAGAGCCCAAATCAACTAAAGAGATTTCTTCCTCTACATTATCCCAAGTCTGTGCTTCTTCCCAGAACCAACAAGTACATGCTCCTTAGGATGGTTTCTTGAATATATTTACTTTCCTCACCCAAGGGATGTCTAAGGTACATTTTGTGTTAGATAAGAAGTACTTATCTTGAAAACAGGTTCATTTTGTGGTGGATGAGAACAAAGCACTTAAATAAAGGGCCACCCCTCTGGTCCATTTACCCTTGAGAGCTGAGTTCCCTATGCCAGTCTTGCTCATGTCATGAAAATTTTGGGGCAGAATCACAGTTCAACAATAATAACCTTCTGTTCACCTTCCTATGATAGAGACTGTGCTAAGTGCTTTATCAGTGTATCCTTACCAAATTCTCTCGATATCATGAGATATTATGAGCCCCATTTTCTTTTCTTTTTTTTGAGACAGAGTTTTGCTCTTGTCATCCAGGCTGGAATACAATGGCGTGATCTCGGCTCACTGCAATCTCTGCCTCCGGGGTTCAAGCGATTCTTCTGCCTCAGCCTCCCAAGTAGCTGGGATTACAGGTGTCTACCACCATGCCAGGCTAATTTTTGTATTTTTAGTAGAGACGGGGTTTCGCCATGTTGGCCAGGTTGGTCTTGAACTCCTGACCTCAGGTGATCCGCCTGCCTTGGCCTCCCAAAGTGCCAAGATTACATGTGTGAGCCCCTGTGCCTAGCCCAATGAGCCCTGTTTTCTAAACAGGCAAAAGGGAACATGGGGAAGTGAAATGACCTGCCCAAGGTTACAAAGCTAGTAGGTGGTGAAGCTGGCATTCAATCCAGATGTCTGACTTAAGGCTCTCTCATGGAGTTTTTGAGACACGAATTCTGTCTGTGATCTGCTGAGCCAGTGATTCTCAACCCTGGCTGCACATTAGAATCATCTGGGGAATTTTTAAACATCTTGATTCTAGATTATACCCCAGACTAGTTAAGCCAAATTGCTAGGAGTGGGACACAGGCAGCAATCGTTTTTTAAATCTCCTCAGGTGATTCCAATGTGCAGCCATATTGCTAATCAGTGGCTATACAATCATAATTCTTTCCACTTGTTTTTAAAAATTATTATTATTATTATTTTTTGAGACTGAGTCTACTCTCTTGCCCAGGCTGGAGTGCAGTGATATGATCTCCGCTCACTGCAACCTGTGCCTCCCAGGTTCAAGCAATTCTCCTGTCTCAGCCTCCCAAGTAGCTGAGACTACAGGCATACACCACTACACCTGGCTAATTTTTGTATGTTGAATAAAGATAGGGTTTTACCATATTGGTCAGTCTGGTCTTGAACTCCTGACCTGAAGTGATCCACCAACCTTGGCTTCCCAAAGTACTGGGATTAAAGGTGTGAGCCACCACACCCGGCCTCCACCTGTTATTTTTTAAAACTAGAAAATAATTATATTTGTTCCCTTTTACAAGCAATAGTTAAGAGGCCAATGAGTACAAGACATTGTATATCCTCCTGTATTTGCATTTCCTTTCTCTTTGGGGACCCAGCTAGCTCAGGCCTTCACTTTCTTAAGAAGGAAGAGGAAAAAGTGATTACTGTGGTAGCCCAGATAATGCTTAGATTTGCAATGTGTTTGGAAAAAGGAATACCCAAATGTATTAGTATTACCTTCAAATGAATTTTAATGCTGTGGCACAACTGAAAAGACTGATACTGCTTTATCGCTGTTAAGAGAAAAAAGAAACAAAGGTGAAATTTTGTAGATTTGTATCTAGGGTGCTATAATTGATCCTGGGGTGGCACTGACAACTTGGAAGTGCCAAGATATGATGCTATACAAAGGGCTGTGAAGTTACTTGAATAGTGACAGACAGGAAATGAACATTTATTGAGCATTTACTCATGGTGTAGTGGACAGAACATAGGTTTTTATAGACAGGCAGACATGCGTTCAAATCCCAACCCTGCCATTTACTAGCTGTGGTATTTGTTTGTTTGTTTGTTTTTATTTTTTGAGACAGGGTCTCGCTCTGTTGCCCAGGCTGGAGTGCAGTGGCGTGATCTCGACTCACCACAATCTGCCTCCCAGGTTCAAATGTTTCTTGTGCCTCAGCCTCCTGAGTAGCTGGGATTACAGGTGTGTGCCACCATGCCTGGCTAATTTTTATATTTTTATTAGAGATGGGTGTTTCACCATGTTGGCCAGGCTGGTCTTGAACTCCTGACATCAGGTGATCTGCCTGCCTCGGCCTCCCAAGCTACTGGGATTACAGGAGTGAGCCTTTAAGTCTCCATTTCCTCATCTTTACAGCCGGGACTGATAAGGCTTACCTGGCAGGACTGTATGATTGCTGAGATAGTGTGCAAAGTGTCTAGTACAGTATCTGAGGCATGGCGATAATTACGATCATGTGGCAGATGCCATGTTATCCACATTTGTTATCTCCCTTTATCTTCACAGTACGCCCTCAAAAAGATGCTGTTATTTTCATTGATGGAGGTGAGCCCTGAGAGGCTCCACAAGTTGCCCCAATCAGCCGTGAGACATCCAGTTAGGATTGGTCTCCCATACCTGAAGCCTGTGAAGGTTGGCTGCCACATCTTGCTTCACAGGCCATCCCATAGCTGACTTATCTATTAGAATGGAGGGAGATAGTCTCTGGATAATGAAATCAAATTTAAAAGGCAAACAAGTTTTTAGCTATCTTCCAAGCATATAACAATGTTATGAAAAAGGCTATCTGGCTCAGAAAGGGCACTATCACTTACCTCTTTTCCTTTTAAGATGGAGCTCTACCCAGAGAACACCCATCTAAGAAACTGAAATTGCAAAGCCCACTCTGGCTTAAGTACTCCTAGTGTTAGCTGTATGCTGAGCTAAAAAAAACCAAACAAAAAAACAAAACAAAACAAAAACCTGAGTGAGCCACTGTCTAATCACATCAGATCCACATCAGTTTTTCTGCTGGTGGCTTTTATGGTCTCCCATGAGAGACCATAAAACTTCAAATTGTGGGACATTTTGAAGTAATTTAAGAAGAATCAAATATTGTGAAACAGTTGGGAGCTCACTGCAAGGAACCTGGGAAACATAGCCAAGCTGGGTTCCTAAGAAGGAAGAGAATGAGTTTTGGAGAATAGGTAGGAAATCCCTGCCACATAGGCCATCCAAGTGGAGGTGTGCAGTGGTCATTTGGAAATATGGCATAGGAGCTGGGGAGAGAGTGGAAATAGCATCTAAATTGTTGAGGCCTTGGGATCAGATGAACTTGTTAAGGAAAACTGGATTGAGTCTGAAGAGGAAGGTTGAAAAGGGAAGCTTGAGGAATACCAGACATTAAGGGACAGGCAGAGGAAGAGGAATTGGCAAAGGAGACTGACAAAGAGTAGAATCAGAAAGACAGGGGTGACCAAAAGCAGGGTAGCATTTCCAAATGCAAAAGGTGACAGAACTTTGAAGAAGCCCATCCTAGTGCTGCCATAACAAAACACCCCAGACTAGTGGGCTTGAAAAACAAAAATTTATTTTAACAGATGCAGAGAGGTCAAGTGGGATGTGGACTTAGATGGTGTCATTGACTTTGGCAATTAGAGTACTGGTGGCCTTACAGTATAGTTTCAGTTGGAGTAAAGGTGAGATGATAGAGGGCTGAGAAGGAAATGGGAAGTGATAAAGTGGAGCTATGGAGCAGAGGGCTCACGCAGTGGAATACTTTTCCGGCATCCCAAGCAACTACAAACTATGAAATCTCAATTAGTAAATCTATGCTGGGCACCATATTTCCTGAAGTGCCATCTTAATTTTTAGTTGAGTCAGCTATTACAAATGTCTTTCTTCATCAGGGAGAGTGACACACTCACTGTATGGTACTCGTAAGTGTGCATTCATTTTCTTTCTCATCCCAGTTCCCACTGTTCACAATGGTCTACGGCATCCATTTATATCACCTGCCTGTCCCCTGAAAGCATGTAGTTTGTGAATTTTGTTAAGGTATTTCTTGGGGCTCCTTTCAAAGTTACTTCTTATATCTAGGATAAATCAGAGATTCCCTCTGAAGCAAAACAGAACATTTATTTACTTATTTATTGGTCTTGACATGTTTTATTGTGGTACAATATACATAAACAGAACATTTATAGACCAGTGGCAGTGGGATGTATATCTCATGCTGGGGAGGAGGTGGAGGACTATCTACTGGCAGAAACCAAGTCGTGGAAAAGATGATGTTTGATTATGATAATAAAAAAGAAAGGCAAGAGAGAGGATGCTGTTTATATAGAAGCCTGCAACTACAATAATGACTCTACCCTGGAGATTGATCAAGGAAGCATCCAGTAAAGGAATGCATTATTAAACTAGCTACCTGCTGGGTAACTGGAACTTAAAACAGCTGAGAAAACTCTGGGAGCTTGTATAAAATACTTACCTCAGCAGTACTCCCCCAAGGTTGAGGGAGCTCTCATCAGTCATTGACTGACTGGTGCTGGAATGGGGAGAGGAGTGAATAAGCATCAGTAGTGCCAATGTCCTGGCAACTCCTGCCATGGAGTGGTGAGATAAAGACTTCAGGCCAAGGAGAGCAGGTGCTGCAGCTGAAAGTCAGCATGGGTGTGGTAAAGGGGTTGAAGGAAAGGTGGATGCCAGTAGTCTGTGCTGTAGTCCTGTGCTCTTTTTTCCTCTGTCATTCTGATTCCTTTGAATCGAGCTCTGAAACTCTGAGTCCTGTCTCACAAATATCTGCCTCATAAAAATGTACAGATATTTTTCTAGGGTATTGTATTAGATTGCTAAGGTTGCCATAACAAAATTCTGCAGACCATTGGACTTGAAAAACAAAAATTTATTTTTTCATAGTCCTAGAAGTCTGAGGCAAAGTTGGTTTCTTCTGAAGACTCTCTCCTTGACTTGTAGGGGACCATTTTCTCTTGTGTCTTCATATGGTCTTCCCTCTGTGTGTGCCTGTCTTCATCTCCTAATCTTACAAGGACACCAGTCATACTGAATTATGGCCCATCCAGATGACCTCATTTTACCTTAATTACCTCTTGAAAGATGCTATATACAAATACAGTCAGTCACATTCTCAGATATTGGGGGTTAGGACTTAAACATGTGAATTTGGCAGGGACACAGTTCAGTCCTTAATAAGTATTTATTTAAAAATGAAATTATTTGGCCAAAGAATGTACACATTTTAAATTTTAATAAGTTGACTAAATTGACATTGAAGAGTGGCAGAATATGCCTCTCCAGAATATGTCATTTTGGCATAAGGGTTATTTTGAGATAAAGGCACTTTTAAAAAGCAGGTGGAAACAGAATTTTTTTTGAGACAAAGTCTCACTCTGTCTCCTGAGCTGGAGTACAGTGGCACAACCTTGGCTTACTATAGCCTTTACCTCCTGGGCTCAAGTGACCCTCCGGCCTCAGCCTCTGGAGTAGCTGGGACTACAGGTGCACCCTACCATGCCTGGCTAATTTTTTTTTTTTTTTTTTTTGTAGAGTTGGGGTCTTGTGATGTAGCCCAAGCTGGTCTTGAATTCCTGGCCTCAAGTGATCCTCCTGCCTCAGCCTCCCAAAGTACTGGGATTACAGGTATGAGCCACCATGCCCCTCTTAAAGCAGAACTTTCTGACTTCTTTTTTTCCTGAAAGCATATTAAACTCCCCTGTAAAAGATGCCCTCTCTGTACCAGGAGGAAAGAGATATTTTTATCACCAGAGACAGAATTCTCTGCAGACAATCGAATTTTGTTGAAACAACTCTTATCCTTCTTTAGCTTTCCGTATATTTTACTTTTTCACAATCACCTCTCTTTGTCCAACATAGTAGGAAAGCATTGAGATTTTGCAACTTCTTTGAGCTATCATTTCTTTATGAAGATTCTCAAGTCACATGAAACTTACAAATTAAATAAATCTTTAGGTTTATCTCCTGCTAGTCTATTTTATGTCAATCTAATTCTCAGGCCCTGCTGGGGTTCCTACGAAGGTAGAGGTAAAGCTTTGTCTGCCCTACACTGTCCTGTATAGTATCACTAATTTCATTTAAATCATCAATGTCTGACATTACTTCTTTCACACACCCTTCCCAACACTGATATTATCAAATTTTAAAAACTTTGCTAATCAGATAGGTAAAAAAGTGGCCTTTTTTTTTAAGCCAAATTTGCCTAATTACTGATGACACTGAGGATCTTTTTATGTTTTTGTTAGCCATTCAACTTTCCTCCTGCCTGTTCATGTTATTTTCTCTTGGGTCGTTTGTCTTTCCTTATGAAATTCTCTTTTTTTTTTTTAAATGTCACTATACTAACTCTTTGATACATGGGCTGTAGATATCTTCTAATAGACTATCATTCATCTTTATGTGAATGTTTATCATATAGAGGTTTTAAATTTCAATGTGGTTACCTGTCCCCTAAATTTGTTCTCTTCTCACTTCCTCAAGGACTTTTTTACTCTGTGGATAATGCCCCCACCCTTCCAGCTTCAGCCTCACTCTAAGGAATCCTTGCAATTGTTGAGAAACATAATCTAATATGTCCAACTTTTTACAACTGCTCCTTGAACCATCTCTCTCTCCAATTACTGGCCTCTTTTTGCTTTGTTTCATAGCAACATTTCTCAAAAGACAGGTTTTTTTCATTCTCTCCACTTCCTTACTACCCATCTAGTCATCACCCTCTGTAGTCTGGCTCTATAACCACTTCTCTTCTGGAAGTGTTCTTGTTAAGATTGCCAGTCACCTTCATGGTGCTAGTTGGAGTCATATCTCTGTTCTCACGTGGTTTAATCTTTTGGTAGCATTCACCATGACTGACCATATCTCCCTTCCTGAAACATTTTTTTAAAATCTTGGCTTCAGTAAATGAGCTCCTTGTTTTCTTTCTAACTGCCTCAACACTTCTCAGTACCCTCTGCTGACTCTTCCTCCACCACCAACTCCCTAAATGTTGGAGTGTCTCCTGGTAAGCCCTGGACTCTCCTCACCAGCTTTTCATCAGGTGAACTTAACTCCTGTTCCAATAAATACCTTCAATGTGTTGATGACCCCCAAAGGCACAGCTCCACCCTCTACCAAGTCCTTGAACTTTAGACTCGAACATCCAGTTCCCTACTGGACACCTCCCCTTGATTATTTCATACTTAATGAGTCCAAAATGGTTCTTTTTGATGTTCACTGCCTCCCCAAAAAACTTTTCCCACCCTGTTTTCCCCTATCTTGCCAAGAACCCTGTTGCTCAAACCAAACTCTTAGGAATTACCATGATTTCTCCCTTCACTTCACCAGTCCTTCAGCAAGTCTTAATGTTTCTACTTCCAAAATGTTCTCAGCATCCATATATTTTCATCCATCTTTGCAACTATTACGCTATTCCTTGCACTGACATCTCTTCCCAGGACTACAGCTATAGCCTCCTAAATGGTCTCCTGCTTCCATTCCTGCCTCCATCTAGCTCATTCTCCTGTTAACATTTTCAGTATTTACCCCCATCTTAAGTTACTGTAATAACTTATTTCTTTATGTTGTTATTGTCTGTTTCCTCTACTATTTTGCCAGCTCCGTGATGGTAGGGACCAGATCTGTTGTATTTCTCACCACATCCTAACTTCTGGCAGATTTAAGTATCTCAGTACGTATATTTTGATTAAATCAATGAGCAAGTGAATGCATGATTTTAAATATTACGTAATATTCATAATTTGCTCAGAAAATTCTCCTGAGATTGGCCACTTCCCAGACTGGTGAAAACAGGAGAAAAGGATCTTGTATATCTCAATGACTCCTGAAGAGAGCATAAAAAGAGTATGTTTGGGAACATAATGTGTAGCAGGAGTTACAAGCTCAAATGTCTCTGGGTTCTGGCAGGTAACAGAAATGGGGAAGTTACCATGTGTAAGCCACAGTGAGTGGTAGGAACTGTCACAATCTGGAGAGCCCCCAGCTCCAGCTAATGCAGACTCATCAGCTCCAGCCAGATGTGGCCAAGCAGCCAAGGGTCCAAAGGTAAGCCATCTTCCAATTTTTCAAAAGAAGGTAAAAGTATATACATACAAATTAGAATTCGTTTTGTTGAATTTCTCAAACTTGAAAAAGAATTAGTTTTGGCTGTGAGTAATGATTTGAAACAGCAACTTAAATGAGGGAAAGTATATTTTTTTCCCACAAAAAGAAGTTTGGGACATATAGTCCAAGACTCCTGAAGCTCAATGGAATTAGGGACCCAGGCTTCTTCTAATTTGTTGCTCATCTTGGCAGGGCTTTCATTCTCGAACTTACTTTATGGCCCAATGGACTGATGTAGCTCCAGCCATTAGCTCCTCATTCTGCACAGCAGGAAGCAAAAGGGGAAAGAAAGGGCCTGACTTCCTGGAAGCTTCTATGCCTCACTTCTATTTCATTGCATTGTCTAGAACTTAATCATGCAGCAACTTCTAGCTGCAAGGGAGGCTGGAAAGTGTAATGTTTGTTTTAAGTAGACATGTGCTCAACTAAGGAAGAAGGGAAGGATGGATACTGGAGTTCTAAAGTAGGAGTCTCTGCCAGAGCTGGCTATTTATGTGAAATTCCTAGGTTTTGACAACATGACAGCTAAACACAGCAGGTCTGTCACCTGATTTCAGCAGAGGAGTTGCCAGTGTTGTCAACCCTGCTTAGAGCAGCAAATGTGAATGGGATGCACTTCAGTGTCACACGGGGCAGCCTGCAAGTCTGGCTGCATCGTAAACAGATGCAGGTTAGCAGGACTTAGGCAGTGCAAACAGGAGTACCTGTATTCAGGTACCCTGGGAGGTGGAGACAGGTTGTGGAAAGCACTGTGAAGGTGGGCTATGGGTAAAGGGTGAGGAGGCTACAGTCTGTTACCTGTACACCCAAGCAGTGTTCAGGGCATTGGCAGCAACATGGGAGGACTCTGGCTTCCCTTACCTTTAGGTCTAAGCAGTTATTCCAAGGGGTGCAATTTCTATCTTCTCTGAATTATAAAGTCCCTCTCAGTGTTCAGACCTCACACACTAGGTCAAGGTCACCCTCTCTGGAGATGTAAGTGAGCCTGAACCAGATGCAAACTCCCTGAGAGCTCACTGGCCCTTTCCAATCACTGCCTTCGCTACCAGCCCTCTTCAGTCTTCTCTCTCTGGCCCTCTCTAGCCCCCTCCAATCACCCAAATTGCCCTCTTAGACTTGGGCTCAGCCCAGTCTGAGGCTCCATGACAATTCCCCTCTAAATAGCCTCATCTCCCATTCACACCAGATCTTCTTGCCATGGTGGCACCATGTGGTGGTAGGAAAAGAATTGAATTTGCAGACAGACTTCCCCCACTTGAATCTCTGTACCGTCACTTACTAGTTGACTGGACTATAAATATTTCTATAAGTATAAATTGGCACTAAAGCACTCTCCTTACCTACTTCACAAGGCTTTTTGGAGGATTCACAGGGATCACTTATGTAAAAGGTCTTTGTTTAAAAAGAAAAAATTGTCTAAACAGCTCTGCATACAAATTTAAGGTTCCAGTAAAGATTCTCTGTAACTGCCCATATGTTTAAAATTAGTGACTTTATTGACACAAACTTTGCAATGAAAAGTGTCATCCTAATAGGATAGTAAGAATCAGTTTCTGTCTCATATACACTTGAAAAAGTAGCCAGATGCATTTTTAGTCACATGGTTTAACTTCTGGTTGCTGTCTCTGTGAAATCCAGATTGTTCTGGGGAAGGCCAGATTCTATGCCCTGCATTTCCTTCTCCCCTGGAAGTGAGAAAGTGTTTCTATATAAAAGAGAGACACTTTCTTAAGGTGATAAATTCCAAACAACATGCAGCAGTGAATGGATGTAGAAACAAGGCAGTAAAGAGAAGCCACAAAGCACATCCCCTGGGAGAAAGAGCCCTTGAAGTTGCAGGGTCACTGCCAACCTTCAGCAGCTGGGGGCTCCTGCTGAGTAATGCCAGTGGGGACATATGAGTCACAGGTTTTGCTTTTATTTTATTATTATTAAAAACACTTTTTAGAACATGAAGTTCCCTAAAAGCCCTTTCTCAAAGAATCACAAAATGATAAAGGTTTAGAAAAACTATAATTTTGTGTATGATAAAGTCTTGTACAGTGATTGGAACACCTAGTTAAGACACAAACCTACCCTGGATATAAAATATTCCATTGCAGAGCAATTTGCAACACACAAAATATCTTAGGGTCTAATTCAGTCTCCTGGTTATGAAGTCACTGTTAGATTCAGGATAGACAGTCATGACTAACAACACCCCAAATCTGTCAACATCTGCATAGTACCTGGCACAGGATGGACATTCAATGTTTAGTAAATAAATATACAATCTGCCAATGGAAGGAAAGAAGGAACAATGGCACTGCCCATTTGGGTTTGAAGAATAACAGAGTTAGCAGATAAGGAGGTTGAGTACCTGACCTTTGACCTGCATATCAGTTCTCTGGACTATGTTATATAAATATAACACCATTAGGCTGCCTATTTCTGCTAAATATGGAATTTATTGGTATAGTTTGGTACAATCTTAGTCCTATCTTTTCCAATCCCAGGCATGTTAACAGTCCTTGAAAAATCATGCTACATTACTTTGCAGGAAAATACTTCTAGATGAACATGTTTCAAGACATATGAGAAAAATATTCCTATCAAAACATCCTTTTTCTGTGTCAGCTACCTCATTTCTAATGCAGTGCACGTCAATCTAATGTCAGAGTGAATACACATAAACCAGATGCTGGCTTTCTAAAGTGATTCCTTTGCAGATGCCAAAATGACAGTCCTGGAGCTGTGTACAGAGAGGCCAAGGGGAAGCCTTGCATGCTGCTGCATGTCTCTGAATCATCTCCCTCTCCAACGCAGTATTTAGCCTTTGATTAACAATTGCAAATGACCCCAATGGAGAGGGAAGGCATTCAAGAAGACAAGCAAAGGGAACTGGAAAGCTATGCAAAATTGCAATGTCTGGCTGAGCCCTCAGAGGTGTCCTTATTTGGATGCATTGGCCACAAGCATGGTGACATTAAGGACTGGAGGCCAACATGGACACCAGAATTGGAGGACTTTCCGGGCAGATGAGAAGCAGGTATGACTGCATCACAGACATCTCCCAAAGACATGCCATGGGCAGTGGGTTGGTGCATGGGAAACTGGATCTGATCTGCCTCATAGCAAGCTAAGGAAACAAGGTTAACAAGGTGTTTTCCTGTACCTTGATTGTTTCAATATATGGGTTTAGAGTTGGATGAAAGCCAGTTTTTAAGTGAACCTGATAAGATTTGTAATGATAATATTTAAAATGAAAGAAGGAAAGAATAAGTTTGCCTGAAACAGAACACACTATCATGGCCAGGAGAGTTTAGCACTGAGGTGTGACTCTTTCACCCAAGAAATGCATTCCTACTTTTCTGTTTCACAAACTGACCTGTAGCTTTAACTCACTACTTTTACACCAGACCCTATTACAGGAGTTATGAAGAGGCAAACTGAACTGCACATTTGCAGTTTATTAACATAGGTGAGCACTGTACCAATACATTTACATGATAAGGAGGCTCAGAAGGTCCCAACAAATCAGGCAGCAGTTTGCTGTCAGGTAAGATAGTCTTGCCAGGGACTCAGTAGCATTCATGTGCAGCAAGTGGAAGACACTTCTTCAAGGTTCTTTGATGGGATCTAGTGCCGTGAAGGACACTGAAGAAGTCCATCTGCCCTTCTGCTTGCACTCTCTGCTAGTTGACACAGTTCTTTGTGATTCTTCGACTTCTGTCCATCTGTTGGATGCTGTCTGTTACATTAATGGTGACTTCTTTTGAGGACATTCTCTTAGCATCTCTTTTAGCCTGTTAAGTTGAAAACAGTGAATTGAGTTACTAGGAAATATAAACCAAAGAAAATGACTGAGGCAAATCTCAATCAATTTAGGGGTTTATTTTGCTACAGTTGAGAATGTACCTGGAAAAACGGAACACAAATCACAGGGACATTTGTGATCTGTGCTTTTCCTAAAGAGGGTTTGAGGACCTCAATATTTAAAGGGAAAACAGTAGGCAGTAAGGGAAAGAGGAAAGGAAAAAGGGAGGGTAGAGAAAAGGGGCAAACAGTTACATTCTTTTGAGGCTTTGATGAGCATTCACTGAATCCACATTTTATATATGAAAGGAGGGGATAAAGGAACAGTCAAATATGCATTCATCTCATGCTCAGTGAACTTGCATTTTTATATAAGATAAGATAAACATAGAAGTGTTAATGAGCAAAATATGCATTTGTCTCAGGTGAGCAGAGGGATGACTCCTAGTCCTGTCTTCATCCCCTACCTGTGAAGAGAAGCTGTTAATTTACATAAGATGAAATCCAGGGACAGATCCAAGATGGCCGATTAGGAGCAGCTCAGGATTGCAGCTCCCAGCGAAAGCACCGAGGGTGAGTAGATGCCGCATTTCCAGACGGATTTTTATTACCCACAGACCAGGATATTCCCAGGCAGAGGAGCCCCATGGGTCACCAGCGGGGCTGTTTCGGCCTGCGCGGCTGTCTTGGCTGGCGCCCTGGTGTGGCAGTTCTCTGCGGGCACCATTTTAGCTGGCTACTGGAGCTACAGGAAGACAGAGTTGCCCATTCAACTGATAGAAAAGGAGGCTGAAACAGGGAGCCAGGCCAGGAGAGTCCCAGGCAAAAAAGCACCACAAATCTCAGTGCGGCTGTTTCAGCTGGCACAGGCACAGTGGGTCACCACATGGGAAATCGCACAGATCCTGGCGCCTCTTCAACAGGCGACTGAAACACCTGGGAGACAGTCGACCATTTGCTCTGAGGCAGGGAGCCAGGTGATCAGGCTCAGCTGGTCCCACTCCCATAAAAAAACAGCAATCTGAAATGCTCTGGATTGAGAGTTTCACAGAAGGCACAGCTGAATCTGGGATGATCCAGCTCTGTGGGGGAGGGGCGTCCACCTTTACTGAGGGAGTCCACCACTACAGAGGTAGTCCGCCATTGCCGAGGCAGCCTGCCATTGCAGAGAGAGTCCACCATTATAGAGGTGGGCCGCCATTGCCGAGGCAGTACTAACTATATCCGTATAAACAGTACTGCAGGGAAGTTCACATGGCAGCTGGGTGGAGCCCACAGCTGCTCAGCAAAGCCTCTGTAGGCAGACAGTGACTAGGCTGCCTCCTGGCAGGGCAGAGAAGCCCTGAAAAAAGGCAGCAGGACAACAGAAACTCATAAACAAAGCTCTAAATCCCCAGGACAGAGCACCTGGGAAAAAAAAAAAGCAGGGGGTTTATGAGTTTTGCTGCAGCAGACGTAAATGTACCTGCCCAGCAGCTCTGAATGAAGAACGGAGCTCACAGCTCAGCACGTGAGCTCCTATAAAGGATAGACTGTCTCCTCAAGCAGCTCCCTGATCCCTGTATATCCAAAGAGTCACCTCATAAAGGAGAGCGCAGACTCATATCTGGCGGATATCCTTCTGGGATGAAGATAGCAGAAGAAGAAACTGGTAGCAACCCTTACTGTTCTGCAGCAGCTGCATGTGATCCCCAGGCAAGCAGGGCCTGGAGTGGACCTCAGCAGTCCTACAGCAGAGGGGCCTGAATGTTAGAAGGAAAACTAAGAAACAGAAAGAAATAACTTCATCATCAGCAAACTGGACGTCCACTCAGAGACCCAATCTGAAAGTCAACAACTACAAAGACGACAGGTGGATAAATCCACAAAGACGGGAAGAAACCAG
>CAUYQU010057291.1:0-22923 GCA_963574635.1 Cheracebus regulus | reverse complement strand
TTAAATCAATATATTATTCATTAAATTCAATATTTTAAAATTTCACCCAAAAAAACAAAACAAAATAAACAAAAAAAAAAAAAAAAAAAAAAAAAAAAAAAAAAAAAAAATCCTAGCCTCACCATAAGGCATTTCAGGATAGATGTCTTTAAAATATAAACCAAGCTCCAAATTCCTCCTTCAGTACGTGCTCTGAAGATAATTTATTAGTAAGTTAGAACTAAGCCTATTGGTAATATTATGGCTAAGCGATGGTCTAAGTTTAGTTTCTTTCCTTCTTTCTTTATCGGTACCCAAAATACAATTTTCTACTATTATTTGGAAAGAAAATAGCAGCCACCCACAAAGATGCTTGTGTTTTCTCAAGCAAGATGCTTCATTTGTTCACTATATACCTTCAACTCTACATACTGAGATCTTTAAAATATGTTCACTTATGTTTTTTTCTCTTCCTATCTTTACTCCTGAGAACAAATTTGGACAGCTCTTATATCTACCCTACCCCCAAACCTCCAATCCTTTATTTTTTAAATGGTTCTATATTGTTAGTTTTATGCTATTATTTGAATTTCCACTACACTGTACTTCATCTGTTCCAAGTATTTTACTTAAATTTGTGTCACCCATTCCCAGATAGTCTATCTTTTTCCTTTTCAGATTTAATTATTTATATTATATACTATGAGGAAAAATTGTGAAAGACTTTGAAATGTGGTGGGTGTCCTGACAAGCTCTTCCATCTGAGTTATCTCTGCCTTTGTCTTTGACTAGGCTGTTTCATAACTCTATAGAGAGAGATGTTAATTTGTAGAAAACCGAGAGAAATGCAAATGATTTCTGTCCATAGAAATGTAAATTGTGTCTGATGAAATGCAATTAGTTATTGCCCTGAGAATATTGACTAGTTTTGCCAGTTTTCCGTTCCTGTGTAAATAACATTTCAGCATTCCTTTTCTGACTATAAATGTTGTATGCAACTTTGAGTTCCCTTTTTAATCCTTGTGGCACTTTTTTGGTCTTCTTCATTAATTAATTTAGTAATAGTTAAGGCAGGCAGGCCTTGACCATATGTTCACTTTTCATTTGTATGAAAGTTACGAATTTGCCTTTTTTATTTATATTCCTTTCTCCGCACTTCTACCTTGTTCTCTAGAAACTTACTCATCCCCTCAGAAAAACAGTTTACTTCAGTCCTCCATAGAAGCCAGCAGAGGCATCCTTTTTCCTGTGCTCTGTGGGTCCCAAGCAGCTTTTATCAGCAGTGACAGATGTCTTGGGGTTGGGAGTCAGGAGAGAGGAGCTATCTTCTGGTCACCCAGCATCATCTCCTCTTTTACTAGTTTTTATAAGCACTCCTAGGTCCCTGATTATCTGCGTTTCAAAAGCAGATAATTAATACACTTAAATGGAGAAAGCCTATCTGATTAACATATTTAATAATTATTGACCAATCCTCATTTAAAAAAAAATTGAATCAATTCTGTGACTGGGGAACTCATACATAGAACACAGAGATGAAAGAAATTGAGATGAAAAAACTTTGAGATTTTAGAGTCAGATTCCATGCACAGATATATTTACTTTTCTTGAGTAAAATTATTATTGCTTAAATATTTTGTCTCAATTTTTAACTTTCTTTGATAAACCTTTTATTTATATGTTTTGCCACATCTATATTTTCTATATGTATGTTTGATAAAACAGTTTTATTATTTTAAATTACACATAAAGTAAAATTTACTGTCCTAACCACTTTTAAGTATACAGCTCAATGGTATTGGACACAGTCACATTATGGCTCAACCATCACTATGATGCATCTCCAGAACTCTTTTCACCTTGCAAAATGGAAACTGTACCCATTAAACAGTAAATCCCTTTCCCCATACCTCATCCCTGGTAACTACCACTATACTTTCCATCTCTATAAATTTGCCTACTCGTAGCTGCGGGATCATAATGTATTTGACTTACTGTATCTGGCTTATTTCACTTAGTACGATACTTCAAGATTCATCCATGTTGCATCATGTGTCAGAATTTTAAGGAAGCATAGTATTCCACTGTTTATGTATACACTATATTTTGTTCATCCACACATCAATCGATGAACACTTGGTTGCTTCCACATTTGAGCTATTGTAAATAATGCTGCTGTGAACATGGATGTACAAATACCCTACTTTCCGGCTCTCAAATTACCAAATCACATGATAATTTCATTTTATTTGTTTTGAGGCATTGCTGTACTGTTTTCCATATCAGCTGTGCAATTTCACATATCCAGCAATAGCGCACACAAGATCCCAATTTCTCCACATTCTTGCCAGCACTTGGTATTTCCTGTTTTTATGTATGTATTTATTTTTTGGGTAGTAGTCATCCTAATAGTAGTGTGACCGTATTTGATTGTGGTTTTGATTTACATTTCCCTAATGATTAATGATGTTGAGCGTATTTTCATGCACTTATTAGTTATTTGCGTATATTCTTTAGAGAATGCCTATTCAAGTTTTTTCCATATTTTGAATCAGGTTATTTTTTTTGTTGTTGAGTATTAAAAACTTTATATATATACTGAATATCAGTTCCTTACCAGATATATGATTTGCAAATATTTTCTCACCTTTGCGAGTTGTCTTTTTACTCTGCTGATTGTGTCTTTCTATACACAACAGATTTTAATCTTATAAAGTCTAGTTTATTTACTTTTTCTTTTGCTGTCATATCCAAGAAGGAAGATCACCCATGAAATTGCATATTTCCAGAAATAATATGCCTTCAAAAACATAGTTTCAAAAGGCCCCATATTATCTAATGCTTAACATTTTTTACTTTTTATTCACCTGTATTTTGAAAATGTCTGGAAAGTTATTTAATATTTCTAACAAACCCACCCCGGTATCAGTTTTCTTTCATAATTTTGAAGTAAAAAGTTTTCAAAGACTAAAATTCCAGGGACCAAATTTATACGTGTATTTTTTAAGCAAGCATTACATAAGATGGGGTTTTCTGTCATATGCTACTTCTTTCTGCCTCAGTATGTCTCATCACCTGTCCCAGGCTGCAAGTTCAGGGAGGCAGATTCCTTCATTTTTATAATCCTTTAGGATCAGAGAGAGGGACCAGCATTTGAGTTCTGTTTCAGGCATATAAAAGCTATGCCCTATCTCCTGTAATCTAGGGTAAAGCAACTTAACCTTTCTAAATATATGACATAAACAGAAATTGCACAATTGCCACGATGATAAAAAATAATGCAGAATATTTGGCAACAATATTAGCTACTACTAGTACCACATTGACTCACATAATAGGTGTTAACTAACAGAAGGAACAAATATATCCTGTACTGGCATTTAAAATGTGGTGAATTAATATTCGTAACTGTATTCTGCCTTGTCTTCCACCCTTATTACTGTGACTAGAACACGTGTCAAGTTAAAAATCAATTAAAGTACACAGTCCTGATAGTTTATGTAACTAAAAGCTGAACCAATGTAAATGAAACACACTGTTACTTATGAGTACTTTAGATTTTTATGTTGATACAGTAATTGGGTTCCACAATTTTAAAGGCAACTTTGTGATTGAAGGAGTCACATCATGTTTGAAAAAACTATCTTATGTAATTAAAAATGCCCATATAAAAATTTGTTTAAGAACATAAAAGATTTTATGGTTGGTTTGTATGATCCACACCATTAGCTACATACTCAATGTTCCTTAGCCCCTACTTAGTAATATATACTTGATTTTGTTCAGTATAGTAATGCACAGAATTTTAAAATGTAGTCATTTCCCACTAAATATTAGTAATCTGTTGCTAAAATAAATGTTATGTCAGAAAAATCTACTAAACAGCATAAGGTTAAATGTATTACATTTTATAATCTGACCAATATCTTAAATGTAATTAAGACGCAGTAAAATGACTACACACACACACACACACACACACACACACACACAAACACACACACGTATATGAATGTAACAGTCCCATTAGGATCTTAAGAAATAGTTATTTTTAATGAAATAACATGAGACCTTGTAGGGTCAGTAATACACAGGATGTATCTTTCAGATTCTGGTATCTATTTATTAATTTTCAATGTGCTTATTAAAATGTCATCACATGATTCCTATAGTTCCTAAATTGTATTTGTATTCTCATTAAGAATTATTCCCACACATTGCATTGTATAAATTTTTAAAAATATATATACTTTGTCTAAAAATAGATGTTGACAAATACATACAACCAATGAAATATGCATCTTAAAATTTTCTTTCTTAAAAGTTTTAGATTGGAAGTGATATAAACAAAATGTAAAATTATTACCGGAGCAGACATTCTGGAGGATGTGCCTATTGTCAATTCTTTAGTCTCTCTTGAAGCTAAGAGTAGCTATGCAACCAGTCCTGGCTAATATAATATAAACAAAGGTCTACCACATAAAATTCCAGAGAATTTATTCTTTTCATCATAACAAAGGCATATAGTCAGTATAGGCATGGCTTTTGTCATTTACCTTTTGTTCATTCTTTTCTTTGGAATGCCTTGTTATCTGTATGTGAAACAATCATATGACAATCACAATCCAAGATGGCAGAGTAGGTCGAATAAAGGTGCTTTGGCCTTTGATGACTTACTTGAGCAGCTGTGTTGTTTTTGACATCAACCTCTGAGTGTCTTTACACATGAGATAATACTGGCTGTTTTGGTCTATGACACTATATTTTTTAGTGAGAGTCTAGTTAGCAAGGATTGCTTTCTTTCATTCTATACTGTTATTTTATGTGCTCTGTATTCCTGAAAGTTCGAACAGGTAGACTTACCTTGCTTACATTCGTCACCAGTGAAATGCTTCCATTATTAGAGGATCATCTTCATCACAGGTGGTTTGTGGAGGGGAAGTTTAGAGTAGTGAGGATGCAGGGAGATAAATTTATCCAGGTAGACAGAGTAGTCAGATCAACTCTAGCAATTTACTGGTGACAAATGTTAGAGTCAGGCTGATCTTTTATATCATTGTAGGTCTTCCTTCAGGTGCTCTTTCTTATCAGATAGAAATAGACACGAGGCTTCAATGTATTCAATTATTATAATAGACTATATTGTTTAGCTGCTATAACAAATACCTTGAGCTGCAAACAGAATATCCAAGGGTGCTTATGGCCTGAACAAAAAAGAAATTTATTTATTGTTCAGTTAACAGTCTTAAGTAGATGTTCCTGGTTAGCAGGTGATGCTCTTCCATTTAGTGATTTAGAGATACAGGTTGCTTTCATCTTATGGATTTATTGTCCCCCATACTCTTGATATCATTTGCCTTGATAAGAAAAAGAACTCAAAAAAAGAATACTTTGGAAGGAAATGCCTTGGGAAGATCACTTTGGACAGAACTCTTTGGAAAGGAATCAATACCTGTCACCATCACTCACATTCTACTGGCAACAACAAGTCTTATGTGAAAACTCATATAGAACTGAGTGATGTTGGGGAATGTAGCTCCTGGCTTGATAACTAATTCCCAAGCAAAAGCTCTATACCACTAAGGGAAAGCATGCACATTGATTTGTAGTTAGCTGACTGAAACAGTCAAAATTAACTGTGATCAACAAAATTATCTTTTATATAGGTCCTTTAAATGATGGCTATCCAGTTGGCAGATAAAAACAAAACACCAGCAATAGAATGGCTTCCAGGTATATGAAATGACCTTCTATAATAACATTAAATTCCTAATATATTATTGGAATAATTATGAAATAATTATTTTAATTTGTCAATGTGTGTCTGTCTTCCTCATAGCATTTATGCAGCAGAAGCACTAAGGTTCACAGTGAAACTAACAAATAAATGACAGGAAAACGTTGACATATTTCCTTATTAATTTTGTGCATAAGTCACTTTAATTTTATTCTGAAAGTGACTGAGTATATGGATTTAAACACAGAATATAGCTCTAGAGTCATTTTATGAAGAGATGCTTTTAAAATCTTTGACAAACCTGACAAAAACAGGCGATGGATAAGAGTCTCTATTTAATAAATGGTGTTGGGAAAACGGGCTAGCCATGTGCAGAAAGCAGAAACTGGACCCCTTCCTGACACCGTATACAAAAATTAACTCCAGATGGATAAAATATTTAAACATAAGACCTAACACCATAAAAACCCTAGAAGAAAACCTAGGCAATACCATTCAGGACATAGGCGTAGGCAAGGACTTCATGACTAAAACACCAAGAGCATTGGCAACAAAAGTCAAAAGAGACAAATGGGATCTAATTAAACTTAAGAGTTTCTGCACAACAAAAGAAACAGTCATTAGAGTGAACTGGCAACCAACAGAATGGGAAAAAATTTTTGCAATCTACGCATCTGATAAAGGGCTAATAACCAGAATCTACAAAGAACTGAAACAAATTTACAAGAAAAACAAACAACCCCATCAAAAAGTGGGTGAAGGATATGAGCAGACACTTCTCAAGACATTTATGCAGACAGCAAACATGAAAAAAGCTCATCATCACTAGTCATTAGAGAAATGCAAATTAAAGCCACAATGAGATACCATCTCCTGACAGAATGGCGATCATTAAAACATCTGAAGACAACAGATGCTGGAGAGGATGTGGAGAAACAGGAACGCTTTTACACTGTTGATGGAGTATAAACTAGTTCAACCATTGTGGAAGACAGTGTGGTGATTTCTCAAGGACCTAGAAATAGAAATGCCATTTGACCCAGCAATCCCATTACTGGGTATATACCCAAAGGATTATAAATCATTCCATTACAAAGACACTTACACACGTATGTTTATTGCGGCAGTGTTTATAATAGCAAAGACTTGGAACCAATCCAAATGCCCATCAATGATAGACTGGATAAAGAAAATGTGACCCATATACACCATGGAATACTATGTAGCCATAAAGAACCATGAGTTTATGTCCTTTGCAGGGACATGGATGAAGCTGGAAACCATCATTCTCAGTAAACTAACACAAGAACAAAAAACCAAACACCATATGTTCTCACTCATAAGTGTGTGCTAAACAATGAGAACACGTGGACGCAGGGAAGGGAACATCACACACTGGGGCCTTTCAGGGGGAAGAGGGGTTAGGGGAGGGATAGCAGGGGGTGGGGGGATTGGGAAGGGCTAATATTAGGAGAAATGCCTAATGTAGGTGACGGGGGAATGGATGCAGCAAACCACCATGGCAGGTGTGTATCTATGTAACAAACCTGCATGATCTGCACATGTACCCAAGAACTTAAAGTATAATAAAAATAAAATAAAATAAAATAATAGATGTCAAAGAGTCTCTAAAGGTACACGTTTTCAATATTTGCCAATTTCTATTGTTGTTGGTTTTCACAGGCAAATAATACACAATGGTTCTTATGATTTTTCCATTTTAAACAATATCACTTAAGGAATATAATGGGTTAGTATTTGTCAATTTTTGTGTAAATAAGGTTCGGATTTTTTTATTGGCCTACATATTTCTTTTTAATGACTATCTTCTCCCAGTCTCGCAAAGAGTATGTCTTCTCAACATGTTAATTTTCTGGCCTTGATGAAATTTTTTAAATGCTGTCAAAATTGAAAATTATATTTGGACCAAATATACCCATTCTAAAAGTGTAAAACAAAAACATCTCCTCTTTTTTGTCCTTTAATCTCCCCATGATTCTTCTGCTTTAAATGTTTAAATTCATTACTTAATTATACTTTACATGCTCATAAATTTTATAATAATATTTTGTCCTTAGATTCTCTTTACCATATTGTCGTTTTTAATCAATTGATTGCAAGAAACCAAGAGAGAAATGCACTATTAGCATGTGAGAAATAAGAAGCAACTTTAGAAGTGGGGCACCAAGATGGCCAAGAGAAGCTGGCGCCGGAATGCAGCTCACAGCGAATGAGGCACAGAGGGCTGGAGGACTTCACGGTTCTTTTCTGTGAAGTGCTGGGTTCTTTTCTGTGGGACAGATAAGGCACTGGAATTGGGCCCAGGGAAAGAGCCACAGGCTGACAGGCACCCAGATGGGCAAATCAAGATGGGGTGAAACGAGCAGCTCAGAGGGTCGGGGGACTTAACCCCCTGGGAGCTCTGCTTGGCTTCGGATCCTGTGCTTGCCTCATCCCTCTTGCAACCCACAGTCCATGGGGGCCCTGCCAGATGGTGGGGTGCCATGGGTAGTCCATGCAAATCTGAGCCGTGGCTACCGCCCTGCTGGGCAAGTTGTTACAGGGACCTGGGCGGGAGTTTGGACTAACGCCAGGTGGACGGATCATCCCACTCTTGGAGAGAGGCCATTGGGAAGGCGGGGCCAATCTCATCTGCAAACAAACTCCAGGGAAGGACCACCCACCTGGCAACCGGACCGAACCCGAGAGAGCCCAGCAACGCCCTCTAGAGGCCAAAAGAGATACAGCTCCAACATCAATAGAAAAAAAAAAAAATGTCCACTCAAAGACTCCTCCTGAAATCACCAACTTCAAAGGTCAAAGGGAGATAAATCCACGAAGATGGGGGGGAAAAAAAACAGCACAAAAAGGAAGAAACCACCAAAGAACAGAACATCTCTTCTCCTGCCAAGGATCACAACTCCTCACCATCAAGGGAACAAAAAACAACAGAGAATGAATCTGACGAATTGACAGAAGCAAGGTGGGTAATAACTAACTTCTCTTGAGTTAAAAGACCATGTTCTGACCCAATGTAAAGAAACTAAGAACCTTGAAAAAAGGTTAGACGAAATACTAACTAGAATAACCAGCTTAGAGAAAAACATAAACGACTTGATGGAGCTGAAAAACACAGCACAAGAACTTTGAGAGGCATACACAAGTTTCAACAGCCGAATCGATCAAGCAGAAGAAAGGATATCAGAGATAGAAGACCAAATCAATGAAATAAAATGAGAAGGGAAGATCAGAGAAAAAAGAGTGAAAAGAAATGAACAAAGCCTTTAAGAACTACGGGATTATGTGAAAAAAACCTAATCTACGCTTGATTGGAGTACCTGAATGTGATGGGGAGAATGAATCCAAGTTGGAAAACACTCTTCAAGATATCCAAGAGAACTTCCCCAACCTAACAAGGCAGGCCAACATTCAAATCCAGGAAATACAGAGAACACCAGAAAGATATTCCTGAAGAAGGACAACCCCAAGGCACATAATTGTCAGATTCACCAGGGTTGAAATGAAGGAAAAAATCCTAAGGGCAGCCAGAGAGAAAAGTCGAGTCACTCACAAAGAAAAGACCATTTGACTCACAGCGGATCTCTCCGCAGAAATCCTACAAGCTAGAAGGGAGTGGAGGCCAATATTCAACATCCTTAAAGAAAAGAACTTTAAACTCAGAATTTCATATCTGGCCAAACTAAGCTTCATAAGTGAAGGAGAAATAACATCTACAACCATCTGATCTTTGACAAACCAGACAAAAAGAAGCAATGGAGAAAGGATTCCCTGTTTAATAAATAGTGTTGGGAAAACTGGCTAACCATATGCAGGAAGCTGAAACTAGACCCCTTCCTTACACGTTATACAAAAATTAACTCCAGATGAATTAAAGGTTTCTGCATAAGAACTAACACCATAAAAACCCTAGAAGAAAACCTAGGCTTTGCCATTCAGGACATAGGCACAGGCAAGGAGTTCATGACTAAAACACCAAAAGCAATGGCGACAAAAGCCAAAACAGACAAACGGGACCTAATTAAACTTAAGAGCTTCTGTGCAGCAAAAGAAACAATCATTAGAATAAACTGGCAGCCAACAGACTGGGCAAAAATTTTACAATCTACCCACCTGACAAAGGGCTAATATCCAGAATCTACAAAGAACTAAAGCAGATTTACATGAAAAAACAAACAAACCCATTCAAAAGTGGGTGAAGGATATGAACAGAACTTTTCAAAAGAAGACAAATATGTGGCCAACAAACATATGAAAGAATGCTCATCATCATTGGTCATTAAAGAAATGCAAATCAAAACCACATTGAGATACCATCTCACACCAGTTGGAATGGCCATCATTAAAAAATCTGGAGACAACAGATGCTGAAGAGGATGTGGAGAAAAAGGAACACTTTTATACTGTTGGTGGGAGTGTAAATTAGTTCAACCATTGTGGAAGACAGTGTGGCGATTCCTCAAGAATCTAGAAATAGAAATGCCATTTGATCAAGCAGTACTATTACTGGGTATATACCCAAAGGATTATAAATTGTTCTGTTATAAACACACATGCACACATATGTTCATTGCGACACTGTTTATGATAGCAAAGACCCGGAACCAACCCAAACGCCCATGGATAATAGACTGGATGCAGCACATATACACCATGGAATACTATGCAGCCATAAAAAACGATGAGTTCATGACCTTTGTAGAGACATGGATGAACCTAGAAACCATCATTCTCAGCAAACTGACACAAGAACAGAAAACCAAGCACCGCATGTTTTCACTCATAGGTGGGTGATGAACAATGAGAACTCTTGGGCACAGGGAAAGGAACCACACTCACAAGGCTAGGTGGGGGGTGGAGGGGAGTGGAGGGGGGTACAGTGGCGGGGCTGGGAGAAGGGGGAGGGATAACACTGGGAGAAATGCCTGATGTAGGCAATGGGGGGGTGGGGGGGATGGAGAGAGCAAACCACCACAGCATGTATTTACCTATGTAACAATCCTGCTGGATGCAGGACGTGCACATGTACCCCAGAGCCCAAATGCAATAAAAAAAAAAGCAGCAATTTTGATTTTAATGGAATTTTAAATTTCCTTTATTTATATGGTAGTGTCTCCATCCATCTTTAATGGTAGAGGAAATTATTGTGGCCATCAGAGGTATTTTGTTGTTCCAGTAAAAAACATGTTTACGTTATGATAATTAAACTTGCATCAAACAATAAAATGAAAAATACATGCAATTGAGATTTGGAAGCAGTTGGCGATTTGTAGCAAGTTATCCTTTGTGAACACTCTGAATTTAAGGAGCTAAGGTTTAAACATAAAGAAGAATGACAAGGGAATAATCCTCAAAATATTTCATTCTCAGTGAAATATGTATGTGAGGAAATAAAAAAACAACATGAAGGTTATACGTATTCTTCTGATGTCCCTGACATTTTGCCAAATACCAAGAGGATAAATAATATTAGAACAAAGGATATTCTTGTTTTCAGAGTTTTAGCAGTATGATTGAAGCAGTAACGCAACTCAAAAGCTGGGGCTAATGTTTTAAAAAACAAATGTTTTTTCAAATGAACTCTTCATGTGTAGGATCTATCTGACAGGACCATAACTTTAGGGATAGTTTCCCTCTGATCTTAAGTCACCAAACATTGCCTTAGGCTTCTTTAGCCCTCAGAAAAGTATATTTTCAGAAGCAGAGCATGGAACATTCAGTAAAGGTTTGTTTGCTAGATCTTATTCCTATGGCTACATCTAATAACAGAAGAGACTGGGAAATAGAATCTTGATGTATGAACAGGAAAAAGTTTGGCAGGCAGCAGGCTACAGAATAGGGAGTACTGATTGGTTGGTTTGCAGATGAAATCATAGGGAGTTAAAGCTGTCCTCTTGCAGAGTCAGCTCCTAGGTGGGGACCACAAGACCAAATAAGCCAGTTTACTAGGCTGGGTGGTGCCAGCTGATCCAACATAATGCAGGGACTGAAAAATACCTTGAACACCAATCTGAGGTTTTACAATAGTAATGTTCTGCATAAGAGTAAGCCTGGAGTTCGGTGATCAGCTAGCAGTCTCTAACATAGAAGAAATATTGTTGCTTTTTCTGCTTTTTAAAATAATATTTAGTTACAAAATTAACACAAGCATATATGATCTTCAGGAAAAAAAACAAAACATTAGAAATGAAAGTTAAATTATCTTTAATCACTACCACATTTTCTTCTAGCCCTCCCCCAGGCATAATTGCAGTAAGAAGTTTATTGTCAATTCTTGCAGATTACTTTCTCTTTAATAAGAGAGAAGTAATCATTCTGGGAAACTAGGTCAAGGAACGGAGGAAGTAGCCTGTGTAAAAACAGCAATTACATAGTTCTTCCTACATGCTATCCACTCTTTAAAGAGCTCAGTGCATAATAACCCCTCTACTCATAACAGCAAACCCATCTAGTAGTTATTATTAATACCACCTTTACTTTACAGGTAAATAAACTGAGGCACTGGAAGGTTAATATGTTGCTTAAACTCCCAGAATTAGTACTAAAATTGCTTTGACAAATATTGTGAAAGTGAGAAAAAGCTGACATAGGAAAATTACGACAGTGAAAGAAATTTGACCTAACTCTGTCTTGCTTCTAACCCTCAAGCTGCCCTTGTTCACTCCTGGGCATAGGCCAAGCTAAGTTTGGGAGGAATTTAGTTTATATTTAACTTTGAAACAAAGATAATAACAGCCTCTTCTCAAAACAAACCTCCTCCTCTTTGGGGAACCAGACCACCTTTGTAAAATGAACAAATTAGTCACATATTAGAAATTATGACTCAGGAGTCATGTAGCCAGATGCCAAAAGATTCCTAACCTCCTCAGTTACTCTTACGGAGAACATCACTATTGTAAAACCTAAGATTGGTGTGTTCAAGGTATTTTTCAGTTCCTGCATTATGTTGGATCAGCTGGCGCCACCCAGCCTAGTAAACTGGCTTATTTGGTCTTGTGGTCCCCACCTAGGAGCTGACTCTGCAAGAGGACAGCTTCAGCTCTCTGTGATTTCATCCCCAACCCAATCAATCAGTACTCCCCATTCTGTAGCCTGCTGCCTGCCAAACTGTCCTTAAAACATCCCTAGCCTCTGAATTTTCAGAGGGGCTTATCTGAGCAATAATAAACTCCTGTCCTTCTGCTTAGTTGACTGCGCATTTATTAACCTTTTCTCTATTGCAAAAACCTGCTGTTCTCAGTATATTGGCTTTTCAGGGCAGCAGGCAATGTAAACTACTGGGTGATTACACTATTCTGTGGATCTGAAATGGAAATGTATGTCATTTCTGTCCAGAGTCTTTGTGCCCTCCATTACCTTTGACAGAAATGATGCAGTATGTGTTTCATTCATGACAGACCTATGAAGACTGGAATCACTCTCCCATTGTCAAGAAATAGAAAACTCGACAAAATGTGGAATCACTGTTTTAAGACAAGGGACAATAGGCAATGCAGGCCTATGATCCCTAAGAGGAGGGAAACAAATGAGTCAGGTGTTGGGGCTGCTCGAGCTACTGGAGCTACTAATGTAAAAATCAATTTTTGTACTGTGACACAGAGAAAAAGGACCCAAACAGAGCCTACTGAGCTCATGAGTTTTATGAGACATGGATCAGAGTTTAGGGAGGTTGAGACAGGTAGAATTGGTGAGGCAAAATGCCAGGAGGACAAAGCTGCCAGCAGAAAAGTTTCCAGCAATCTGCATAGAAAGTTACATTAATCTACATATGTGTAAAGTCAAAAAATAGTTCCAAGAAATGAACAAGTGCTATTGGTCTCTAAAGAGAAAACTGCCTAGTGCTCTCACAGGAACAAGAATCATGGTCGTTTCCAGCAGTTAGAGTTGAGAGACACTTTTGGATACATGGGACTTTTGGTGTAGACCCTCTAAATGGCCAGGCTTATTGGGACCAAAGAAGTCAAAAAGAATTCCAAAGACCTACCCATTAAAAAAAAATAGATTCACAGAGGAAATACATAGTAACATGTTATATATAAACCCAATGATAAGAGATCTTACATTAAACATAAATAGAACAAATATTCCCATTATGAGAACAAACAAATAAGCTTCCAAAAGATAAAAACACATCTGTAAGCCACTCTACTACCCACCAGAGCAGAGTCCAAAACTCTTTAAAATCATAAATAAAAGCAAGCACTCAGTTGCATAAAGTTTGCAAAGTCAAGCATACAATCCTGAAATTAATAGGCTTGCAAAAAGGAGGAAAATGTGATCTATAATAACTAGAAAATATCCAATCTCTCTAAATAAATCGAGAGTCCAGGTGCGGTGGCTCAAGCCTGTAATCACAGCACTTTGGGAGGCTGAGGCGATTGGATAGTGAGGTCAGGTGTTCAAGACCAATCTGGCCAACATAGCGAAACCCCATCTCTACTAAAAATACAAAAAAAAGAAAAAAGAAAAGAAAGAAAAATTAGCCAGATGTGGTGGTGGGCACCTGTAGTCCCAGCTACTTGGGAGGCTGAGGCAAGAGAATCACTTGAACCTGGGAGGTGGAGATTGCAGTGAGCAGAGATCATGCCACTGTGCTCTAGCCTGAGCGACACAGCAAGACCCTATCTCAAAAATAAAATAAAATGAAATAGAGAAGTGACATAGATGACATAATTAGTAAATTAGAACATCAAAACAGATATTATAAACATACTCATTATGCTTAAAGACTTGTAGGAAAAAGCAGTGAGAAGACGAATGAAAAATATAAAAAAGGAACAAACTTTTGAGTTAAAAATCAGTACATAAAATTAAAATTTCACGGGACAAAATTAATGGCTAATGAAATACTGTAGGAAAAAAAAGATTCTTAAACTTGAAGACAGAGCAATAGAAACTATCCAAAATGAAGAAGATAGGGGAAGACAAAGACTGAAAATAAATTAACAGAGACTCAAACCTTCTGGGAAAATAGGAATCTAATATATATGTAATTTGAATTCCAAAAAAAGAAGAGGTAAGTAAAATTATTTGAAGAAATAATAATTTCCAAATTTAATGAAAATTATAAACCAAGGATGCAAAAAGTTTACTAATTTCAAGTAGGCTAAAGATAAATTAAAAAATACCAAGGTATATGAAAATCAATTTGCTGAAGGCAAATTATAAAGAAAAATCTTTAAAAGAGCCAGAGTACAGTGCCACATTACTACAGAAGAGTAAATAGAAGTAGAAGAGTAAATTTCCCATCAGAATCTAGGAAAGTCAGAAAACAAGGGAGGTGATTCTTTGAAATGCTGGGGAGAAAACTCGGTTAATTTAGATATACACAGCTAGAATACCTTCCAAAAATTAAGGAGAAATAGACATTTTTTTTCACACAAATTTTGCAGAGGAATAATAGCAAAGAGAATTTGCATCTTTACTGCAAAAAATATTAAAGCAAATTTCTATGTCATAAAGAATTTGATACCAGATAGAAAGTTGGATCTATAAAAGAGAAATATAGAATTCCAAAAATAGTTAAAGTTGAATAGAAAAGGCATTTCTCATTATTGGTATCTGCTGCTACAGATAGATGACTATCAAAAGCGAAAATAGAAGCCATGCATTTTGGGGTTGCAGCATACATAAAAGTAAAATTTATACTCACCATTACACAAAATGCAAATTAAAACCACATGTTGACAATATTTCACACCCTCTTGAACAGATAAATTAAAAAATACTAATGTTAGAATCAAGCAAAGTGACTAGATGTACAGGAATATCTATACAGGATTATGTGAGTATGTTCCATAAGACTTACTCCCAAATCTCAAAGATAGCTGTGATAGGTTGTGTATTGCCACTTACTCTTAGAATAACCTTGGGAAATTTGACTACTAAGCCTCCAGTTCCTTGTCAATATAATGAGGCTAATGTGAACTTTCATGCCTAGCTGCCTAGCACACAATAAGTACGTAATACGTTTTACCAACGGAAAATTTACATTATAAATTCTTGTGAAAATATATTTATTATTATTTCTTCTCTTATTTTTCTGGCTCCAAAACTAGTCTTACAACTATTGAACTGAGTCAAGAATGTATTCTATTAGAGAGGAAGCAAATCTGATTTCTTTGTGTTTGTTGACATCTTTCAAAAACAATTTTACATATACATACAAACTTGTGAAATTTGAGGTTCATAATAATCAAATATATGCTTTGAGAATCATAAACCTTGACTTCAAGGTCAGTTGACAGATTCAACTTTTGAACTCCAGCGTTATCTTCCACAAAGATTACAAGGGATTTAGCATTATATTTTAGTCTTTATTTATTAAACAAGTTAAAAATTGATAATTAACCATCCTAAAAAATAAGATAAATACATAATTTTCAGTGTTGACAAAATTTAAAGATGCTCATGGGGCCATAGATGGTAAAATATAAAATGCAATTGTGAGAATATTTTTGTTTTTTAGCATTATTGAGGCATAATTGACATAGAAAAATCTCACATGTTTAAGTATGCATTTTTATGAACTTGAATATATGCATATGTGCTTTATTTAATTTTGTTGTAAATTTGATTACACAGTATACAATGGACTGTGTATTATCTGCAGCGTCAGAGAGGAAGCAGCAGTCAGATATTGTGGAGTGGAAATACACACCTCCACAAAGGAGCATGGCTCCTTTACAACCAATCCTAAATTTTTACTGCCAAGCGTCAGTCTAATATATCATTTATAAAGGGTCATGGCAGCCTTTTTATAGCTACAAAGGGTCACATTTGGTCAAAGGCTTCTGGAATTTCTATTATGTTTCCAGATGTTTTGGCAATAGCTTTCAAATAACCATAGTTTTTGCTAACCCTAATCTAATTTTACTAGTCTAGACATTGGGATGAGCTAGTAGTCAACTCTTCTGAGCTGCTTCCCCTGTTCTATAAGGTATGAGTACACTGTCTCTTTCTCTGCCAGGTTTTGCATTTGATGGTTTCCAGGAACAGCTAAAAGTGAGATCATCCCTGAAGCAGTGACTGCCAGAGGAAGGTGAGAGACATATGGTGGCCTTACAGGTTTTCTCGCCAAATCTATATTAAGAAATTTCATAGAAAATGTCTGCATCTAAATATATGTCTCATGAAATGAGGTTCATGAACCTCTTCTATTTCCTTTTATGACCCATGATTGGGATTTTGCCTGAATATCAATAATGCCAAAAAAAAAATGTAAAACTGTTAAGATCTCACTGCATTATCCATTATTATAACGAAATTATTATAGCAAAGACATTGTGAATCTAGAGACAAAAAAGTAGAACTTATATGATTAAAAATAATGGATATTTTACAGTATTTCATGAGACCCAGAGACAGAGCTTAAAGAGTTCATGCAGTCTAACGGGTTGAGTATCTTTCTCTTGTGCTCTTCTTGTGCTTTACCTATTATCCTCTCAATCCTGCACATATTGCCTTCTTGTTGGAAAAAAGTCAAGAGAGAAGACAATCAGAAGTTCTATAGTTGAGAAAGTTAATGAGGAAAATGTGAAACTTAGATATGTCAGGTTAAATATAGGTAGCATGATATACTAGAAGCAAAAAGAAAAAAAAACCCTGTAGTAGAAGCCAAAACTCCTGGTTTCTAACTGTAAGTGTACACTTACAATTGTTGACATTTAGTTTGGGTTGATTTTCCCCTACAAAATAGGAATGATTTATAATAGCTTTGAAGCCCACATTATAGGGATTTTGTAAATGACAAATCACATGTTTGTAAATCTATTTCGAAAAGATGAGATATATATTTCTACAGAGAAATCTCAAGTCTTCTGGAAAGTAAATACTTTAAAAATCTTCTAAAAATCTGTGCCTTTATTACCTCTTGGTGAATGACTCTACCCTCTATCTAATCATGTAAGCCAAAAATATGGGAATCCTGCTCAAACTTTTAAAATTCAGTTTAGTGGTATTTTGACAGCACCCACGCTGAGAATCTGAGAGACTGACATAAGGAGTTAGGAAATATTGTCTTCCTTAAAGGTTCTCAAGCTGTCCTGCACCTACCAGCTTTTTACATTTTGTATCTTATTCATTTACATGAATGGCTACACACAAGTCGAGCCCATTCCTTAATGTGCTTGGGGCTAAAATCCAATGATAAAGAACTTGAATGTGGTCCACTATGAATTTCAGACTTGTTTGATAGGTGATGGGGAGGGGGACAGTGAAAGCTGAATTGAAGAGAGAAGAGGATCTCTAAATAAGTTAGAATTTGTGCAATGCATGCTGCATTGAGAGGCAAGACCAGAGTGTGTCAAAGAATCATGGTCACAGTTACGATGTGAAATGTGTTCAACATATTCCTTGCTTAATTGACCTTCTCACTTCTTACAGAAGGCAGAATCTAGACTGAGTAGAACGACAATATTCAAGGAAGCTGATAAAAAAGACAGTAAAATATAGAAGGTTTGGTTTAATTGACACGCCTCACCTTTGATTATTAAAAGGAATATTATCAGGTTACATTCAATCTACACTTTTAATTGCCATATGCACTTTTATTGAACCTCTGGGTTTGAGTAAGGTGTATTTGGGAATAGTATTTAATGTGAGTCAGCATACAGATTACAAAGCATTCAGACTTGAAATATTATCATAAATGTCACAGATTTGTATTTATTGGCAAGTGAGGATGAGAATGCAGCAACTGCATTTAAGTATCTCTTATGCATGCTCTTGTTTTTATCTCCACTGCCATTGCTGTAGTTTAGACACTTTTCAGAATTTTTTTTCAAAAATCTTGTAACTGATATAACATTCTTCAATCTTGTCTGTTCCAAACCATCTTCCACTCTGCTTCCAGAATTGTCTTTAAAACTTGAAAGTCTGATTAGGTTATAAAAGTACATTAGTACTTTAATTCCTTCAGTGGCATCCCAAGACAAAGAATAAAACAAAATCTATTTTCAAGAGCCATAAAATCTGTCTACCCATGATTCTTACCACTCTCTCTCATGACTTAAATCAAATGTGGAACATATATGCATATATATATACACATATATATATATATATATTCAAATGTGTATATATACATACATATATGGATATAAATTATGCATACATATATCTACACATACATAGTCATTTTTCAAATTCTTTCTGAACCCCTTTGCATTTTTTGTTAGAGGAACTTACATTTCTATGGTCAGAGATGAATAATAAACAGCAGCAGGAAAACAAAACAAAACAAACATCAATTCAATACAATAATAAATATGGTAATATATTCTGAAGAAAATAAAAGAAGATATGAAATAGAGTGACTACAGTGTAGAGATAAAATAAGCCCTATTTTAGGTAGGCTGGATCTTTCAGAGGAAGTGATATCTGAACTCAGACTTGAAGTAATTCATTAATACAAATAGTTGGGATAAATGAAGTCTAAGAAAAGAGGTCAGCATGTGAAAAGACCTTCAAAACAATAAGCACTACAGAGTGGCTGGAACCTAGTCGGGAGTGGATGGAGAGAATTGGCTTAATGTAAAATTGGAAAGTCAGTAGGCCCAGATAGTGTATAATAACCTTTCTACAGGCAAGAAGAGCAATAACAATAATGCTAAGGAATATACAATATGCCAAACACTATTTCAAATAAGCATTTACTAGTTTTATCCTAACAATATCTGTGTGACAAAGGAACTGTTATTAACCGCTATTTTGCAAGTGAGGACGTGGAGCAAAGAGAAAACTAATGGCTTACCTAAGATCACATAGTAAAACTTGTAACTGGTAAATGGTGGAATCTGTCACTAACACAGGCAGTCTGACTTTAGAATCTATGGTTCTAATCATCATTTTATACTATATGTTGGAATTTTTAAGATTAAATAAGTATTTTTAATTTCTTCTAAATGTAATGGAAAGCTAATGCAAAGTATCAAGCAAGGAAGATAAGATATAATTTGCCCTTCAAAAAGAGCCCTCTGGCCACTGTGTAGAAGACAGTTTGTGCGTTTGTCTGAGGTGGGTGTTTTCATTTTTCTTACAAAAATGAAAACAGAAAGTTCAGTTAAAGGACAGGTACAGTCATTCAGGCAAGAGATGGTCATGATTTGGACTAAATGGTAGCAGTAAGTTTATGAGAATTTGTCAAATTCTTATGTATCTTGAAGGTAAAGATAATGAATTAGTTGATCAATGAGAAGAATAGATTACAACATTAGACTATTAAAGAAGACTTAATTTTTGCTCACTGAATGTGTAAATGATAATTACATTAACTAAGATGAGAATTATCAGATGGGAGAGAAGTAAGTTGGGAAAAGTAGGAAATAAAGGATCTTTGCTTGAACAATGTAAGATTTGGCATGCAAATTGGATATCTTAGTGGAGAATTTAAGTAGATAATTAAAAATAAATATTTGGTGCTCAGGGTGAGGTCAGGACTAAATAAATAAATTTGGGAATCATTAGTATATGGATAAAATTGAAAGATAAGGGGCTGAATGAATTTATCACCTTGGAAATGGTAGTCATTCTGATTTACTTGTTATATCGCAAACATTCCATGCTTTCTCATGCCTGCACCATTACAGGCAGTTAGGTAATACTTTTCTCTGAAAAATACAGCTAATCTTTCACAGCTTACCCAAGCTTTCTCTCTTTAATGAAACCTTTCCTGATTACCTGTAAAGAGTTAGAGAGGTATTAAAACATTTATTCCAACCATCCATTCTTCCATCTATCCACTCATCCACTCTACTAGTGGTTGCTGGATAGCTAATCTATGCTAGAGTTTGCTAAACATTTGGGGTTGCCACAGTAAATACAAAATAGTATATCTCTATCTTTTGGAATTTTTTTGTCTTCATACGTCTTCTAGAACCGTATTTCTTTAATGTTGAGTTGTAACATAGAGGGCAATTAAAGCAATTTCCTAAGTGTTGGTTCACTTGAAGAAAAGAGAGAGAAAAAATAAAATAGGGGATATCAGAGTGTGTCATGCATTACAATAATAAATAATGCTTTGTGAATTATTTTTACCTGATACAAGTATCTACTGTATTGCAACAACGTATTTTTTTTTTTATGGAGAGTGTTCAAAAAAGTTGAAACGACATTGTAGGAAACCACTTACCACTTTATGAGTCTCTCTCTCTCTCTCCATTTGACTGAATTCCGTGGGGGAAAGAATCCAATCTTTTTACGGCCTTATTATATTTGAATCCTCAGCACGTAGCTCCTGATGTGGATCAGGTAAGCCAGAAATGTTTGTGGGAAAAGATGGTGGGAGGGAGAGAAATCATAGAGAGTGGGTCATTATAAGCAAGCAGCATTTAGTACCACTGAAAGTTGGCCTCTGGGGAATCATGAGTGGTTAATCAAGCATTGGGGTTCTCTGCATTGTGATGGGAGGGTAAGTACAGGGCAACTCCAGAAATAGACAGATTTTGCAATTGCTGTACCACAGAAGGAAGTAACACCTACACATCAAATCAAAGGAAAGTCTTGTTAATGTCTGGTCCTATATTGCTTGTTATACAAAACTGACCTTTCGTTTTATTATACCAATTCCATTGGTTTGAAAAATAAATAAATATTAAATCATTGTTACTTGCTTCGCCTCAAACTTAATCGATGTAAAGTTTTATCCTCTTTGCCAACGTGCATCTCTGACTTGTAGGTAACTTCTGTATCCTTGGTAATAATTCACAGCCTTAGGAGAAAGAAGTCTGTGCTTGAATGGAATGCTTGATGTTAGAAAATGGAAAGGGTTTCAAGACTATGATTACTTTACGACAAAGACATTTTACTGCCAGGAAAAACAGTAAAAAGCTTTTACTTTGATTTAGTCATTGTTTTTCAACTCTTCCATTAAATTCAAATTTCAAGTAATAGACTGTAAATATCCATTTTTAAAATTTAATCTTTTTTACATAATATATTTATTTCCTATGTCCTTTGAACTGGACCAGAATTTGTGCATGCTATATTTTAATTTAAAATACCATCATGATCATAATCTGAACATGCAGAAAAATATTTCTAGACCTCTTTGTTTAGCTTACTATTTTATTAAGACCTTTTCTAAACAAAATGTTCTTATTTTTACAAGTTTCTCAAAAAAGAAGGGTAGAATTTTAAAAAGCTCTTAATATAAGAGGACTTTGATAATGTTTTGATTAAGGAAGGAAAGAGGGAAGAAATTAAAAACAAGGGAAAAAAGAGGGTAAGAAAGAAAGGAAACTAAAGAAAGCAGTTAAGGGAAGAGCAATGAAATAAACATATTTAATATCTACCTCTTGCTATAAGGTTAGATTCCCACTTCTTCCAACTTTTTCTCCATTTTTTCTTTCAGATTATGGTCATAATGATATTTTATTATTTTATTTTTATAATTGTCTTTATTTTATTATTTTTTAAAATTTATTTATTTTACTTTAGGTGCATACTATATCTGGCATTTCTTCCCATGTTATCCCTCCCCACCCCGCCCTCCCTCCCCACCCCCCACTGTCTCTCTCCTACCCGCACCAACAGCCCGCAGTGTGTGATGCTCCTCTCCCTGAGTCCACGTGTTCTCGTTGTTCAACACCCACCTATAAGTGAGAACACGTGGTGTTTGGCTTTCTGTTCTTGTGTCAGTTTGCTGAGAATGGTGGTTTCCAGATTCATTCATGTCCCTACAAAGGACACAAACTCATCGTTTTTTATGGCTGTGTAGTATTCCATGGTGTATATGTGCCACAATTTCTTTGTCCAATCTATAATTGATGGGCATTTGGGTTGGTTCCAGGTCTTTGCTATTGTAAACAGGGCTGCAATGAACATACGTGTGCATGTGTCTTTATAGTAGAACAATTTATAGTTCTTTGGGTATATACCCAGTAATGAGATTGCTGGGTCATATGGCATTTCTATTTCTAGATCCTGGAGAAATAGCCACACTGTCTTCCACAATGGTTGACCTAATTTACACTCCCCTCTACCGTGTAAAAGTGTTCCTATTTCTCCACATCCTCTCCAGCATCTGCTGTCTCCAGATTTTTTAATGATCACCATTCTAACTGGCGTGAGATGATATCTCAGTGTGGTTTCATAATGGTATTTTAAACCAAACAACATTAATAATAATAACAAAGTTTTACCTAGAAACAGAAATAGAAAACACCATAAAAAAGCATGGTTCTACAGAA
>CAUYQU010057290.1:0-43151 GCA_963574635.1 Cheracebus regulus | reverse complement strand
TGCCTCCCCCCCCCCGCCCCGCTTTTTTTTTTTTTTTTTTTTTTCTTTTTTTGCCTTAAAAGCAGAGTGAAAAATTCTTATATTCCAGGCTAAAATTCTTAAAGGTTTTCTTGTGGACGTCCTAGTAAAGGCCCTTTGTGTGTTATGCAGAGTCCGAATTCACATGACCACTGCTAGGGAATAAATAACTGCTTAAACACAGTAAAGGGAAAGGCTGGCTGGTCTTCTTGCTCCTTTCATACTTGTTTATTTCCCACCCTGAGTTCCTGATCCCAAGAGAAACTCTTGTGGAAGAAAAGCTTTACTGAAATTAGTGGGCCGCCTGAGACAACTGTTGAAGGAACAGAAACTCCAGAAAATGATACTCTGAGTATCATCTTTGTGTCTGACAGATGAAAAGTTTTTGGTCTCTTTCTGTTTGTCCCTCTCTCCTTCCTGCCAGCTGCCCCTTTTCTTCTATCTATCTATCTATCTATCTATCTATCTATCTATCTATCTATCTATCTATCTATTCATGCATGCATGCATTAATCCTCTCCCTTCTGCTCCTCATTGGCCTCTTAAGTTTCTCCATTTAACAGAATAGATTGTTGTGAACTTGAGATCAATAGCTGATTCAGGCCTGGCCCCTGCCTTGTTACATGGGCTTGTCTTGGACAGGGTACTTTGTGCAAGCAGGTACTTGTGTGTTTACTGCCTGTTTTTTCTTTCACTAGGTGACTTTAGTAGGTGCACATCTGTCTATAGTAGCTGTGATGTGTTTTGATGCATGCAGGGAAACTTTACAGTATGAAGTCTTATGTTACATGTTCTCTGAGCTAGTTCCCTTTTTTATTGGCTAGTCCTCTGAAACTTGTTTATCAGCAGTCTGTTGCACCAGAACCACATTGCAGTTTATTAGTTTTTCAGGCACATTTTCTCTGTATTGCTTATTTTTCCTTCTAAGCAGTTTTAGATAAAATGTTTATTTCTAAGTAAGAAATAAAGTACTTATTTTTAGTGTAGGCGCCTATAAATAGTTTGCATTTTTGAGAAGGATTTTTAAAATCATGAGAATAATGTGAAAGGACAAAACTGAATTATAACCTTAAATCAAATAGCAAGTCTCTGAACTTTGTCATGAATTTTTGAGAATTGATTGCAGGACATTCTTAGTTTACGTTGCTTTTCTATAGTAGGAAAAAGGGCTATTAAAATACAGCTCAGCATTTTTGTTGGAAGGAAAAATATTTGCCATTAGGAACGCTTTGGTGCTTTGAACTGTAAGCACATATATGAAGTAACAATTCTTGGCACTTTGCCTGTTCGTTGACTGAAATAGACATGAAGCAATTCTAGATAGTATCTCTTTTGTCCTTGCTTCCCTGTGAAGTGGATTTAATAGTGTGCCATCTTCGCTTCCGTGCTAAAGCTACACATTGTGGTTGGGGTGGGGATTTGCCTTCTGTTCACTGTGTTGAGTAGGTTATGTGCCTAGACTTCCTGGGCACGTGAAGGTAATTTCCTGGACTTTACTGGTCTTGAAGGTTTTGTTTTGTTCTTGGTGGGAGTGGGGTGAGGAGAGGCAGTGTGTTGATGAGGTTTAAAGAAAGCTCAATAAAGTGAACAATTTTGAGTAAAAAGGTATGCTCTCTTACAGCCTACGTAAAAGCAGAATAATGGATACTGCCCCTCCCTATTTCTGAGTCAGCTGTGTTTCAGAAAACCAGGACGACCCCTGAATCTTAATGAAGTCATAGCATCCAGGTGCTGCTGCCCAGACCCGCCTGCAAGATTTTACTGTGGGTGCTAATACAAATTGAATTAAGCCAAGAGGGAATCTGGAAACTGAGTAGATGTCATCTACTCCATCGTGTTCCTATTTTGCAGTTAGGACTACCAGTGCCTGCTCTCTAGTAGTTGAAAAATACTCTTGATATATTATTGAACGTCAGAGGTACACCCAGGTCATTAGTGACAGGACTGGAATCTGACCTGTGTCCTCTGGGGTCTGTTTCATCTTTACTACAGGTATGGGTTTTTTTGGTTGTTACTTATTTTTGAGATAGCCTCACTTTGTTACTCATGGTGGAGTGCAGTGGCTTGATGATGGCTCACTGCAGCATGGACCTCCTGGGTACGGGTGACCCCTCCACCTCAGCTGCCTGAGTAGCTGGGACTATGGGCATGCACCACCATGGCCAGCTAATTTTTATATTTTTTGTAGAAACAGTGTCTTAACGTGTTGTCCAGGCTGGTCATGAACTCCTGGGCTCAAGTGATCTGCCTGGCTCAACCTCCCAAAGTGCTAGGATTATAGGCTTGAGCTGCTGCACCTAGCCATACAGGGGTATTTTATTAGCAGAATGACCTCCATCACTTAGAAATAAATTACTCGGATATGAAAAGGTTTCATCTGAGTATTTATTGGGGGTTTGTGTTTAGAAAGGATCTTAAACACCGTTATTGATTCTTCATTTTGCTTCATGCAGAGCACAGTGGTACAGGGTTTGTTGGACTTCTGAGGTCTCATTCAGCTCTTGAGATTGCTTCAGAACTGTGTGTATCTTTGGAGTAAAGGATAGGCAGGAGGTGGGTGTCTTTCATGTGGGAGGCTTGGGGCATAAAGAGCCTTGGGACTTTTTTTTTATACAATTACAGTGCTATTAGAAACTCATTGAAATAATTACAGTGTGACAAATGCTTTTTGGAATAATGATATGTTAACTTTATACTTTTATGTCATTCTCTGTTGGTAACTCTGGAATACTTGTTACAGGTTTCAGAAATAGTATATGTAATCTGTGTTACTGTGTTTATCTCTTTTTCTGCAAAATTTGAGAACACCTTTCTAGCAAATCATTGATAAATACTATAGTGAATAGATTGGATCTGTGAAAAACCAGTCACATCTGTAGCTCACAAGTGGTAGAAGTCAAGACCTGAATCCAGATCAAATTTTTAAAAATAAGCCACACATACAGTAATACAATAATAATGACAGATTATTTACTACAGACTCAATGGGTATATAAAACTTTAAAAATACCACAGACCCCCCCTTATCCACGGGTGATACATTCTAAGACCCCCAGTGGATGCCTGAAACTGAGGATAGTACTGAACCCCATAGTTTTCCTATACATACGTAGCTAAAATTTAATTTATAAATTAGGTACAGTAAGAGGTTAACAACTAAAACTAATGATAAAATACAAAAATAGGCTGTGCGGTGGCTCATGCCTGTAATCTCAACACTTTGGGAGGCCGAGGTGGGCAGATTGCTTGAGGTCAGGAGTTCAGTACCAGCCTGGACAACATGATGAAATCCCATCTCTACTAAAAATAGAAAAATTAGCCGGGCATGGTGGCACATGACTGTAGTCTCAGCTACTTGGGAGAGTGAGCTACGAGAGTAGCTTGAACCCAGGAGATGGTGGTTGCAGTGAGATGAGATCATACCACTCCACCCCAGCCTGGGTGACAGAGGGAGACTCCGTCTCAAAAAACAAACAAAAACAATAACAATACACTGTAAGAAGAGTTATGTGAATGTGGGCTGTCTCAAAATATCTTACTGTTTATAATACTTTTGGACTGTGGTTGACTGTGCATAACTAAAACCATGGAAAGTGAAACCTCAGGTAAGTGGGGTACTGCCATTGTCTATCTTATAGTAATGCATATAGTCATGGAACCCTTTGTTCTTGGAAGATGACAAACCAAAGTTCTGTGTCAAATTGTGGTTACCGTAGCTGTTTTACATTGTTTACTTGAAAAAGGATGCTACAGAAGGATTTAAGGACACATCGTGAGGGACGTCTTACTCCCTTTTGGAATGTGGCTCATATCAGGTCCGTGACCAAGGGCAGTATAGCACAGTTCACTCTTGAACAACGTGGATTTGAACTGTGTGGGTCCGTTTATATACACTCGGATGTTTTTCAGCCAAACGCAGATTGGAAATACAGTATATGCAGGATGTGAAACCTGTATATAAGGAGGAACAACTTTTCCTATAGGCGAGTTCCACAGAGCAACTATGGGAATTAAGTATGTGCAGATTTGGGTATACTTGAGGGTCTTAGAACCATTCCCCCAAGTCTACCGAAGGGGGACTGTGTATGAAGTTTAGCCTTCCAGCTGTGTCCTTTGATAGCTATAACCCTGGCTGATCCCATAGCTTTCCTTTTAGCAGGAAGCATATGATCTGAAGAAAGGAAAGAAAATATGAGAAATTTTGCAGAGGTCAGGAATACAGGCATTAGAAATAATCACACTCACATCCCAGGTGGCACACTTTATTGGAGTTAAAATGAAATTGATATCTTATGGGTGTTGGCCACTATAAAGTAGGGTTGCTATTTCGTTTTGGGGTTCGTTTTAGTTTTCAGTAGACTATAAAGGGTCATTCAATTAGGTTAGGCTTTTCTCTCTGTGAAGAAAGTTTGCTTCCTCTGCTTTCCTTGGTCATTTTTCTCCTAGAAAGAGCTCTTATCTGTTTTCCTTTCTTTAAGGAGTCTTTCATGACACCATCTCCTTGGCATTTCCTCTGAGTTGGCGGTCCTGAATTTCCCAACCAAGAGGAAGGGGGTTTGTTTGTGAAGGGGAGCTGTAACATAAGTGAAATTAGCTTTTTCTTTCCTTTCCTTTCCTTTCCCCTCTCTCTCTCTTTCTCTCTCTCTCTCTCTCTCTCTCTTTTTTTCTAGACAGGGTCTCATTCTGTCAGCCAGGCTGGAGTGCAGTGGTGCATTCTCAGCTCACTGCAGCCTCTCCCTCCTGGGCCCAAGCGATTCTCCTGCCTCCGCCTCCCGAGTGGCTGGGAATACAGGTGTGTGCCACCACACCTGGCTAAGCTTTTGTATTTTTTTATAGAGACAGGGTTTCACCATGTTGGCCAGGCTGGTCTCGAACTCCTGACCTCAAGGGATTCACTGGCCTCGGCCTACCAAAGTGTTGGGATCACAGGCATGAGCCATCGTGCTAGCCAGCTTTTTCTTTAATTTTTTTTTTTTAAGATTTATAATATGTTTAACTTAAGTCTTTAAAATATTTTTATGTTCTCATACTATTGTGGTTCTTAAACTTGCTCCCATACATGTTGAGACTTTTGTATTTGAACTAGATGTCCTTCTATTTAGAAAATAAAGTTGTGGAGAGGCAGAGGTAAACTACTCTCTGTTAGAATAATAATAATTTTTTTTTTTTAGCTCCAAGTGGAGTGTTTCACATGTTGGCAATTCAGATAAAAAAGACTAGATTGAATCCAAAGAACCAAGTTAAAAAAATGTGGAATTATAGTTCCTGGTAGAACAAAATGTCAAGGCTATAATAACCACAGTTTTAAAGTGAATCATGTGTGTTTTGTGAACTTGCTATAGAAGTTAAAGATATTATTGTAGTCATGTGATTTTCTTTTCACTTGGTTTTGGTATAAATGAAGTACTTCATATTTAAAATTATGTAACTTAAGGTTTTCAGGGTTGTTGTTATTAGATACATTTTTCCTTAAAAAAAATTTTTTTTTTAAATGTTATGTATATTGTTTAGCTAGTATTGATCTTTTCCAGTGACTTATGTGAGGTTTTGCTTGGGCCCAGCACTCTAGCACACATTAATTTGGTGTGTTTTGTGTGTTTGGCATCACACTAGTTGTGGGGATATATAGAGAGGAGAGTTCTTGCCTTTAGGATTCTCTCACTTTACAGGCAGGTAATTCAATTACAGATTATGGGGAGTAGGGGAGCATTTTTTTTTTTTTTTTTGAGACGTAGTCTCACTGTCGCCCAGGCTGGAGTGCAATGGCACGATCTTGGCTCATTGCAATTTCTGCCTCCTGGGTTCAAGCAATTCCCCTGTCTCAGCCTCCTTAGTAGCTGAGATTGCAGGTGTACCACCATGCCCATCTAATTTTTTGTGTTTTTAGTGGAAACAGGGTTTCACCATGTTGGCCAGGCTGGTCTCCAACTCCTGATCTCAAGTCATCCACCTGCCTTGGCCTCCAAAAAGGCTGGGATTATGGGCCTGAGTCACCGCACCCGGCCGAGTATGGGAGCATTTTAATCCCTCTCCTGCCCTTTTTGCCACCCTCACTGAGCTACGTTGAGTGCTGGTGCTTAGTCAGGGCAGAGACATGGTTGGAGAAGAGTAGGTTAGGCTGTGTGATTGTGTAGACCTGGGTAGACAGAGGTAGGTCTGTAAGCTTGGGCAGCTCACATAACCCCTCTCAGTCTATTTTCTTGTCTGAAAAAATAGAGCCAGGAGTCTCTTCCAAGAAGCGTTGTTTTCAGGGTTAGAAAGTGTATGGGTGGAAAGTGAACTAACTCCTAGTTAAGCATTCAGTAGATGGTGTTGCTGTGATCCTGGCGATGACTTCTGGCATCAGAAATTGTGTACCCTACATTTAGAGGCACCTCATTTAAAATGTCTGGAAGAAATTTTCACTAAGAGAATATGGAGTCTGGCAAATTGCCACATTTCAGTAAGACAGACGCTTAATCTACCCTTAATCTTCGCTATGGTGACAAATCCATGCCTGGCATAGGTAGTCCAGTTGGTCGTGTCCCCTGCACCCTTGTCCCCTCTGGGCAGTGAAGATTTTCCCTTGCAGTGACTTGAATTCCTGGGATTTGGAACGCCAGAGGAGTTTTCAAAGGAGGCCTTTCTGAATAGAACCTCTGTCCGGTCCAGGCCCTCATACTCCCATTCAACCCTGAGTACAGAAGTACTTTTGATACCATCTGCTGAGTTGTCAGCTCTTGTGGAGGTAAAACGGCTAAGTGGCACAGGGGAAGATTATTAAGGGCATGGCCATCTAAATGGGAGCTCTTTAACAAAAGTCTGGCAATAAATGGAATTTCCTCATTCTAAATTGCTGTGAAGAAACCCCCCAAGCATGTGTTGCACAAAGCTGTACTGTTGTCTCATTGGGGCTAGCAGAGGGCTGTGAAGCTCTCTCTGACTTGATAAAATCCCTCCTCCTAGGCTTTTCAGTGCTTGGCTCTCCCTGTGTGGGTGTAATTGGAATTGAGAGAGGAAAGGATTATGGAAAGCAATAGTCTGCTTTCTCCTAGTTTCTAGCAGCTGTTTTGCTGGTGGGGGCTGGGGTGTTGTGTGTGGTGGTGAATTTAAGTGGCCGCCATTTGTGGAAATGTGACAACATATCATCAACTGATAGGTAGCTAGACGTGAGGAATGTGAGGCCAGAAGAGCATAGCGGCAAAGGGCCCCAGCTCTGCAGCTGAAGATGCGGGGTCAGACCTCTGCTCTACTGCTCCTAGCCCCTGCTGTGACCTCAGGCGATGCACCTGGGTGGGGTAGGATGTGTAAGTCTACTCTATGGTTAGCACAGACTTCCAGGGAAGAATCCTGTGAGACATAAGAATCAGTGAGACTGAGAGACAAAAGAAGCAGAACTTGTGTAGCACTTATTCTTACCTACCACACCAGCAGTTGATAAAGGCGCTATTCTCAGGATAGTTGTAGAGCTAGACAGGAGTTAGTTTATGGCAGAACCACTTTGCAAAGAGTAAGAAGACACAGTTAAGTTATTAGTATATACCCACTTTACAAGTTGTGACCAGGTCAGATGACTTTGGATACTGTATATACATATCATTTTCTTTTGAGCTTTATCTTGATGATTGTGATTTTTCTAGGGTTTTGGTGGCCAAGTTAGTGGGCTTATAAAAGTTAATTTTTTCTTGATTGAAGAATAACCAGAATTGTTATGAGAATGTCCAAAAATGTGCACAAGTCCTCCTTGCATCTTCTAGCAAAAGGAAGTGTGAGTGAAGTAATAATTTCCAGAAGGTTTTAAATGTACCAGGAGTGCTGGCACAGAAGGCCTTGGCATTCATGGACTCTAGACTTAATAGCAGCTCAGTGAGGGGAACTAACTTGAAGAGTGTCTTATCACAATTTCTGTGAGAAGCAAAGGTGAGGAATTCATAGAATTCTGATGTGAATGTTGCTGTGAAATAGAGTTAGTTTGTAATTTTGGAAATGCCTTTAACTTAAAAAGTTCTCTCCAGGTGCATTTACAACATAATCTGACTTAAAAAAAAATCAGTGTGTCATCACAAGGCTGCGGTTGGAGAAGGGGCTGGAGAGGACCCTGAGAGGTCAGGGTGCATGCAGTGTGGCTCTAAGTTTCATTTTGCCTGTGAAATAGGAATTGATGACCCCAGTGCGGTCACATCTTTTCTTGTCATATGGGGCTATAGTGACACAACTTTATTTACAGAAAAGTCTGTGGGTTTGGTGTTCCCTAAGGAGGATTTAATATACTTAAAATATCGTTTACTCAAATAAGGAAACACTGAGATGTAAAAAAAAAAAAAAGATTGTGCATGTATGTATGTATGTGATATGCATAAGGGTCTACCTTTTATAAAATATGAGTGTCATACAAGTATAGCATTGCACTGTAATGTCATACATAAAGTTGTTTCTGAAAAATTGTACCCAAATTGAACCTTGCTGTTAAATTCATAGTTCATTTTATTAGAAAGCCCATTATACTGAGTGTAAAATGACTTGGAATTTAACCATAGTTTTGACACTGTTCCTGGCTGAATCTTTGCCTTGAGCTCAAATTCTCATTGGTAAAATAAAGACGAGAACATTCTCATTCTGCCTACCTCTCTGAGGTTGATTTATGATGATCCATTGTATGAATATATTAATATGTGCAAGGACATGTTTGAAAAGTATGTAATGACTTAGAAGATGGTATGCCATATGTATTGCATTTTAAACCTTTATTTTAATGATACCTAAGGAATTAGTTTTAGGGATAGTTTTGCATTGTTATTAATCATCTACTAATTGTGTCTGCTTTTAAAGCTCTTAGATTTCTCTAAAGCAGATTATTCTTGAATTAATACAATCCCTGCACTTTCTTGCCACTCATAACCTAGAGTAATATAACCAAGACCTGACTTCTTTGATATTTTGGCTCATCTGTTTCTCTTATTTTTGTTAATATTTTCCTTTTCTTTTCTCCTGCATTCTCTCTCATTTATGAACATATCCCTAGAAATCCTAAATGTTTTTTTAAGTGAAATAATCTGAGATTAAAATAATTATTTCCCTACTTAAGTGATGAAATTTAGGAGCATTATTAGTTGGACAAACTAACATTATGTAATCCCTTGCAATGCTGTAGATAATATACCATTATCAGATGGTCCAAAAAATGTTAATCAGAATTTAAGTAAACAAGGTAAACTTGAGGATAGAGGAACAAATTAACAATGCAAATAATGCAAAGAAATAATCAGATAAATTCAAATTGTGAGACTTTCCATAAGGCAACTGGCCAGTTTCTTTAAAAAGTCAGTACCATGGAATCAAAGGGGGATTTGAAGAAACAAGCTAACAAAAAAAAGTGTGTGTAGGGAAGATTGGGTTGGAACATTTGAGTATAGACTGGATATTGAGTAATATGCGGATTGTTGTTTTTCTTAGCTGTTATCATAGCGTGATACTCGTAACTGTTTTTAGAAATGAAATATCTTTTGTTTGTTTATTTTGAGCCTGGAGTGCAATGGCGCAGTCTCGGCTCTCTGCAGCCGCCATCTCTCGGGCTCAGGTGATCCTCTTCCCTCAGCCTCCTAAGTAGCTGGGAGGCATGTGCCACCGTGCCCAGCTAATTGTTGTATTTTTTGTAGAGATGGGGTTTCATGGTATTGCCCAGGCTGGTGTCAAACTCCTGAGCTCAAGCAGTCCACCCGCCCCAGCCTCCCAAAGTGCTGGGATTACAGGTGTAAGCCACTCTGCCTGGCCTTAGAAATGAAGTATCTTGATCTCTACCTTTTATTTTTGAAATGATTCAACTAGGAAATCTTATTAGGAGAAATAGATAAACTAGTCATAATATTAACAAGTGTTGAATCTAGATATTAAGTAATCAGATATTCATTTAGGACCATTCCTTTTACTTTTCTGTATGTTTAGAAATTACTCAATTAAAAGTAGACAAAATAGTATTTCCATTTCCGAGACAGTTACTCTATGAGGTATATTTTAAAGAGTAGACCCAGTTGAATTTCTCTAAAGGCATTTCTTTGCCATAGTGAACTTTGCCTCTTTTCAGCTTGTTTCATCTTCAATTTAAAAACATTAAAAAAAATGGGAATGAAAGGTTACCATACCCATACAAAGACATGGGTGGATTGAAAGTGTTCATGGACACTTTCGTTGGCCCTGGCCATCTCACAGACCCAGTTTTACCTTCACCAAAGTTAAGGGCACCTTTTTATCTTTGACTACTTCTGAGAAAATTTTATCCCTTGCCTGATAAATTGAACTATTGTTGGTACCACTTTCTGTGCACCCATATATAAGAATTCATAGATCTTACGAATATCTGAAATTGTACAAAAATGAACTGACTGGTGTGGTTTTTCCTCTTTTATGAGTGCTGGGAACTGGACAGGAGGTAAGCTGGTGGTGGTCACTTCGGCTTAGTGGAAAGGATGTCACTGCTTTAGAAGTTAGGTCAAACAAATAAGTTGATTGGATTTCTGCTTTATGATAAGCGTTATTATAAATGTCTTATAGGTGGTCTGTGGGAGGACTGTGGAGACCTAGAGCAGGCCCTGGCTCACAGTCTTTGGGGGTGTAGCTGTGGCCTTTTAAAAGTTAACCTTATAGCAATGTAAATACAGTTGATTTGTGATTTGTATTGGCTGGGTAATTTTGGAGGAAATAAACCCTAAGCCACCAATTTCCAGTTTTATTCAGATTTAGAGACTTTTGTCTTGAATTTTTTTTTATTTCAAAGTTTTCTTTACAAAAAGTTAAACACTGGATGTTTTTTCCTAACTTGTTTCCGGCTTTGGCATCTCTAAACTCATTTCCCTTTATGTTTCCTGTCCTAGGAAATAATTATTTCAAACTTTGTCTGTTGCATAGGTTGAGGTACCTTCTTTCTGTTACTGGTGGAGGGTGTCCAGGTTCTTAGCACTTTGAACAAAGAATTGAACAAAACGCACAAAGCAGAGAAAGAATGAAACAATAAAAGCAGAGACTTACTGAAAATGAAAGCACACTTTACAGCGTGGGAGCGGGCTTGAGCAAGCAGGCTCAAAAGCCTGGTTACAGAATTTTCTGGGGTTTAAATACCCTTTAAAGGTTTCCCGTTGATTACTTGGTGTACACCCTATGTAAATGAAGTAGTGGCTTGCAGTCAGTCTGATTGGCCGCTTTCCGCAGCTAATCAGAGGCTGCAGTGACGTTACAAAGTTACACCCTTTGCAAACATCTGATTGGTTGTGGAGTGCAACATATTCTCCTGCCTTACTTCCCACTGGAGGGATTTGTTGACAATGAAAAGGGGATAGCTAAGGGAAACAATGGGCAAGTGGCTCAGTATGGTGGGAAAAAGCCACAGTGACATGTTTTGTATCCTCCTTTAGGAAGAGCCACACTTACTTGCAAATATGTTATCTCTGGGAGTTGGGTGGAGAGGCCCTATAATTTAACCTGGCTTTTATTAGACTTTTTTTTTTTATTAGCTCACAGTTGTGAAGAGTTTATCTCTTCTCCCCTGAGTATGGTCTTTTCAAAGCTCTTCAGTTAGGAATTTCAGAGGGAGCTTTTGAACACAAATCTTTCCTTCTGTATGACAGCTTGCTTTGGCGTGTCTTTGGCTTTTGTTTGCGCTATGATCTGTTTATCTCCAGAGTGACCTTGCCTTTAACTCTGAGAACTCAGAAAGTACACCAGTGCTAATCATTTGGTGTGAACCAATGTCTCATCTTTGGAGATGGGTCTGCCTCTGTTTTTATCCAGCTCAGGGTCCTCAGCAGGCAGAGTTCTTGCACTGTTGGCTCCAGACTGGTCTTCTCGCAGAAAGAGATGTTCCCCTTTAACTGACACCCAAGTGGAGTTTATGGCAGGTTGTCATAGCCTTTAATTAGGTAGGAAATTTGCTTTAACAATTGCTGTGACAGCTTGGCCTGCTAATAACTGGGTTAGAATGAACTATAATATTCTGTTGCTTGTGTTCAGATCTGTTTCTTTTTTTTCCCCCCTTACTTTCCCACAAATGAAATGGCCTTTTGGATTTGGTGGACTTACTATAAGTCATTACTATTGTTCCAATGAAAGATTAGGTTTCAGACGTCTTTTGGAGAAGGTAATTGAACAGAGATTTTCTTTATTTTTTTTCTTCATTGTACTTATTTGTATACTTCCTTTTTACACATGGCTTATTACTGCGATTACTTCAGCTGCCTAAGTATATGATTATCTTGTATCATGATAGTAGTATTTTAATATATAATGAGTCTGGGGGAAATAAAGGGACTTAAAAAATTGCATTTCTGCATCTAATTACGGGGTATACCATGTCCCTTTCAGTAAAATTTTGATCTATTTCTTCTACAGTTGACCCCAGTGGGCTTGGGAAATAACTGAGCACCATGATATTAAATATATACTGCTTTTCTTTTGGTACTACTAACTGCTTTTACCAAAGAACATAGTGTTGTATTAGAGAAGACAAAGCTCTCAAGGAGCAAATGAATCCTCTATGCAGTTCTAAAACACCACATTGCTGTCGTCAGCATTGATTAAGGTTTTGCTTAGGTGTTACATGCTTTTGATTATAGTCCTGACATTGTGGTTTTGTATGCATTTTCTTAATATTAACCCCATAGTCTCCTTTTTTCTATTGCAGACCCTAAGATAATACAGTTAAAGATTTTTTTTACCCATACTCCAAATAATAGTATATGCAGTGTCTTTTTTTCCCCTCTTAGTGGAGCGAGCAGTATGTAAGTGGGGTTAGGTGAGCATCTAGATTTGTTCCAAAGAAAAGGGTGTTTCCAGCTAGTATCAGTTATGTTGGTACTTCTTGAACAATCTAAGGATTTTAAGAACCTGCTTAGGTAAGTGATAAGAAGATACCCTTGTTTGGCGTTTCTTTCAGTGCTATCTCTTCATCTTTTAGCAGAAGACACAAATGCCTTTCATTTGCTCTGTGGTGAAAAGCTTCCAGTTCTTAATAGGCACAGGATGTCAGTGGCCACAGTTGGTATAAGCCTGTTCAGAGTCTTCTAATTTGAAACTGTAGTGGTGTTTAGTTTATAAAGCTAAAAGAAGAATCTGTGAGAGTCTGGGATTGTATTCGTGTGTGGATTTTGTGACTTTTAGATGCGAAAGAAAACCTTTGCTTTTGCCAGAATCTCGTGCCCATGTTTGTTATATCACTTCTTGGAAATAACTGCAGTTCACTGACTGTCAAAATGTTGTTAAGTGACTTGGCTTTTGTAAAATCTGAAAATTAACTGATTATTATAGTGTGATTTGTTCTTGTGTCATTATTTAAATAAAAAGGTGGAATGAGTTTCAGTTAATGAACTGAAATTTACTATTAGCTGGTTCTAGAGCTGTAATAGTGAAAATTCGGCAAGGTAAGGTCCCTGGTGTCCTAGTGCTTACAGACATCAAAGTTTGTTCTTAAATGGAGGGATACAAGTGGTCATGACAGATAGAATTTTGAGAAGAAATAAGGATAAGTTAATAGGAGTAGAGTGGGAAAATTACTCAAGATTTTTGCAATATGTACCTCTACAGTTTATTTGAAGTGCATTTGATTCTCACATTTGTTTGGATATTAAGCCATAATTAGATTGTGTTATTATGTTGCTCATCCAGAAATGTCTTTCTTTCTTTTTTTCTTTTTTTGATAGGCTGGAGTGCAGTGGCACCATCTTGGCTCACTGCAACCTCCACCTTCTGGGTTCAAGTAATTCTCCTGCCTCAGCCTCCCGAGTAGCTGGGATTACAGGCGCTCATCACTATGCCTGGCTAATTTTTGTATTTTTAGTAGAAACACGATTTCACCACGTTGGCTGGGCTGGTCTCGATATCCTCGCCGTGGCCTCCCAAAGGCATGAGCCACCGTGCCTGGCCCAGAAATGTCTTGAGTCGTGATTTTGAGCCATTTGTTGGGGATTGTCTATTTAAAGGAAAGTCTGCAGGGAAATAGGAAACAACCACCAACCCTAACAGCTGAGGTATATCAGTGAGGTAAATGTTCTGGCCTTTACTAATTTATCAGCAAAATTATATTTCACAAACATTTATTAGGAGGATAAGCTTGCTTCATTTATATCTCTTCAGTTATGGTGGGTTTATCATATCACCTGTTCTTTTCAACAAAGAAGTTTTGGAGATATCATTAACATGTAGCTTTCACCTTCAAAGATGAACATTTAAAAACTGGTCTTGGGTCTAAATATAAAAAAAAATTATACTTTTGTTCATTCTAAATTTTATAGAATAAAAATGGAGCATAAAGCTCAGTAATGCAAATAATATGATTGGCAATGGCTCATCTTCCATATAGCCTTGTTTCTTAAATAGAGAGTAGGTCTTGATGTTCCAGTATTCTCCTTGCCTACTGCCAGTGGATTGAACTGAGAAGTCTTACCTGGGATTCTTAGAATTGCTATTGATGTCTTGTGTGGCAGCCAGCCACAGGACCCAGAGTTGTCCCAGTGGACATTTAAGCTGGAGCAGACAACTGTCACCAGATGGCACCAAATTGTGACCAGAATCCAGATGAATGTGGATCACACATATAGCCCCCCAGGCCATGCCTTTCAAGTGTCCTGTCTGCCAGCTGTGTAGGCTCTACCAGATTGATTCATTCAGTAACCATGTAAGTCGAATATTTTGGACCTCACTTATAGCCTCATGGTAGGAATTTACACAACTAAAACAGTGTCTGCTTTTAAAAAGTAATAAAATAGTGGTTGGATATATCACCATGTTCACATTAAATAGCACATGTTGATTTTATCATACTGAGCTCTCCACATTGTTTTCCTGCTCTCAGTCTATCCTGAGGTTGGGGAATGGTAGAGGAGAACTATTTATAAAACCCAGAAAGCCTGAATCTATAGTAGTGAGGAAATGCTGATACTGAATTGGGTGAGCAGAATGGGAAAAGGAAGGAGTAAGAGCAAACTTTCTTGAACCTTCTGGTGTCCTGATTAACATGCCAAGGAGAAATATGCTAGACCACCAGGATCTAAAGTGAGATGAGAAGATGGCAGTGGAACTGTGCCATTTTAGTTAGTTTCAGTCCCCTTTTCTGTGCTTATGCTTTTGCCTTTGAGCATACCAGCACCCCTGCTTTTGTTCTGCCCAGTTATGTAAGCATATTCTTCTTTCATGTGTTTTCCTCTGAACCAGCTGCTTAATCTTCACTGAGATTTTTCAGGTTCCTTTTAGAGAGAAGGGGGAGCATTTTTTCACTCAACATTGTTCCTAGCCCTCAACTTTCCTAGTTGAATTTCATTATGTTCACTATATTATTAAGTGCACGGAGACTGGGCAACTTACAGACCTGCAGTTTAGTTGTACAATGATTCCAGCAATTAATGAGGCCAGATTCATCATTGCTGTTCCCTCATTTACATGAGGAGTTGAGCTGCATAGTGCTCCAAGTTGTACACATCATTTGAAGAGTTGGAAACTATAATGAGAAATTCCCAATTGACCCTATTCACTGTCATTCTTTAAATAGAAGCAAAATCACTACGTAATTTACTAGAGTACCAAGAGTGAAACACAATAGCTTGATGACTGGTGGTTGATGGTTTGGAAATCTAATTGCTGGTCGTCCTGTGCTGTAGTTCATGGTGGATCAGCAGGGTTTCTCTGTGGGCCTCTCAAGTCTCCCTCAGCCTGGCAAGGCCAGGCCTCCAGTAAGCCCTACTGTCCCTGTACGGTGTGATTGTTCTACCAGAGTTCAAAAGGCTGTTGGTTCACTGTGTGTTGAAAGAACATTGCCCAAATAAACATTGTTGTCCTTGGACTCTACTGGGGTATGGCCCGTGATGGAGAATATTGGAGGCTCAGATTTGTACTCAACATCTCAGCCACCTTGAAATCATGCAGAAATAAATTCCTTGGTTTTTATTCCCTGGGAGGGCAAATTGTCTCCCCAGGACTTATGGTTAGGTGTCCCCCATTTTAAACCCTACCTGTGTGTGAAGTTGCAGTTGATACACCTGAAAAAGGATGTCCAAAAAAAATTCTTTAAACTTGGTGAACTTCAGTGAATGCTGCGAACAGTTCTTTGATCTAAGTAACAGCTTAGACACATACCTGCTTATTGAAAAGAGGCATAGATATAGAAATATTTGTTTCCACATGAATTTTGTTCTTTTTAAATTGTGGACCATTGTGACTCCCTTTCCAAATACCTAAATGAGATTTATTATGTATCTTCACCCAAGAAAGGATGAGAAAGAAAAGTTATTGCTGATTTTCTCAGTTATCCACTTAGTCTTGAATAGTAGCGTGCTTCACTTTCTGGCTAGACTGGACAAGTGTGCATAAATCAAAACTAAATGAAGTCCTTTCTTGGCATTCTCATTGCAAAGTGTTTCATCAGTTTCATGTAATATAAAGAATTGCTCATATGTTATGGTAATCAACACTTCTTTTTTTTCTTTCATTGTTCAACTTGATTTTTTTTTTTTTCAGTAATTAGCATTTCTTTATCTTGCCCTGCACCTGGGCAGTGTGCTAGACTTCACACACATGAAGATGTCAGTCTTCATCTTCACTCCTTCCTGTGGGTACAGATGTGAGGGGACGGGGCTCTGGAAGTTGGTAATGTTCCTCACTGCCTCTCTGTCTGAGCCCATGCTGCTCACTGCCTTTAGGTATATTACCCTTCCTTGATTTATCTGGGCTGAACAGGTCGGTTTCTTTGCATTGGGCTTTTATAAAGTGGAGTACACCTTCTTCACATTGGTGTAGGGTAATGCTTTGTGAATGCTACTGAGTCCAAGACCCCCTTCCTTGGGCTTCTCTGTGCCCTAGTGGACCCTTGGCACTTCCCCTTGGACCTAATGAACCCCAGCACTTCCTCCTTGATTGCAGCACCAGAGGCAGGAATTACATCTTTTCTGGCATTCATATTTTCCCAACTCAAGATCTCACGTCGCTAGAGACTCTGAATCAACTTTCTTGCATGACAATGTGGTAAGAATAGGAAAAGGGAGGGCAACAAGGGGGAGGGAACAAAGACAATGCCAGCAAAGCAAAATCCCTAAGCGGATGTGTCTGTCTGTTGAGGGGCCTCTCACTGAGCAAACAGGAAAACAGGCGGAAGGCCCAGAGGTGACCTGGGCTCCCCACTCCCACATTTGCCTTAAAAATTTTTCTGTGGGTACATAGTAGAAAAGATTTTATGGATACATAGTAGGTGTGTATATTTATGGGGTACATGAGAAGATGTTCTGATACAGGCATGCAATGCGTAATAGTCACATCATGGAGAATAGGATATTATCCCTATCCCCTCGTGCATTTATCCTTTTTGTTAGAAACAATCCAATTATACTGTTTTAGTTATTTAAAAATGTACAATTAAATTATTTTAATAATTATTAATGATTATAATTTAATAATTATAGCACAATAGGCATCCTGTTGTGCTATTAAATACTAGGTCTTATTTAATCTTTCTATCTTTTTTGTATCCATTAAGCCCCTCCCGCACCACACTTAGCTCCCCAGCCTCTGGTAACCGTCCTTCTACTCTGTCTCCATGAGTTCAATTGGTTTGATATTTAGCTCCTAGAAGTAAGTGAACATGAATGTCTGTCTTTCTGTGCCAGGCTTCTTTCACTTAACATAGTGATCTCCAATTCTATCCATATTGTTGCAGATGACAGGCTCTCCTACTCCATTGTGTATCAGTACATTTTCTTTTTCCGTTTGTCTGTTGATGGACACTTAGGTTGCTTCCAAATCCTGGCTGTTGGGAGCAGTGCTGCAGCAAGCATGAGAGTGCAGGTATCTTTGATACACTGATTTCCTTTCTTTTGGGTATATACCCAGTAGTGGGGTTGCTGGATCATATGGCAGCTCTATTTTTAGATTTTTGAGGAACCTCCAAACGATTCTCCATAGTAGTTGTACTAGTTCACATTCCCACCAACAGTGTATGAGGGTTCTCTTTTCTTCTTATCCTCATCAGCATTTGTGATTGCCTGTCTTTTGGATATAAGCCATTTGACTGGGATGAGATGATATCTCATTGTGGTTTTGATCTGCATTCTCTGATGATCAGTGATGTCGAACACCTTTTCGTATACCTGTGTGCCATTTGTATGTCTTCTTTTGAGAAATGTCTGTTAAAGTCTTTTGCCCATTTTAAAATCAGATTATTAGATTTTTTTCCTATAGAGTTAGTTGTTTGAGCTCCTTATATATTTTGGTTATTAATCCCTTGTCAGATGGATAGTTTACACATATTTTCCCTCATTCTGTGGGTTCTTCACATTGGTACACAAGCAGTGCAAGAAGCTTTTTAACTTCCTGTGATCCTCTTTGCCCATGTTTCCTTTGGGTGCCTGTGCTTGTGAGGTAACCTGGGTTTTGAATCATTGCTGTCTCTTTCAGTTTTTTATTTGATTAAAAAACTATCATAAAGTTATGTTGACTGTAGAGTTTTAACATGTATGTAGATTTATGTAACCACAGTCAGAATACAGAACAGTTTCATCACCCCAAAAGCCCCTATCAGGCCGTTCCTTTTGGTTCTGATTTCAAAGACATGTGTTAGTACTGAAGAGACTTGCATTCCTAGGTAGGTTTTGGATGTGGTGGAATTTGGGCAGACCCCAAAGGACTTCTTTAGAGGCTCGGAGTCCACTCTCAGCCAGACTGAAGGCCTTTCCATCTAGGTCATCTTGCTTATTTTATCACTTCCCCCCATTTTGTCTATCAATCTAATGAAAACCTAGGGTTTCCTGTTCCCTCTTTTCCTCTTTTTTTTTTTTTTTTAAAGGGGCTGAATGATGGTTGTAGGCATTCATGGATTTTGTAGCAGTATTTCAGGACATCCCTGCATCAGTCTTAACCTTCACGCTTCCTGCATGTTGTTGTTGAGTGGCTTTGTGGGGATATTATTACTATAGTTTAGGAGGATGAGTTTCTGGGAGCACCTTGCCTCTATCCACAAAGAACAACATGGAGTGTTTGGCCCTAGAGAGAGAAGCCTTGTCCATCACAGAGGCTGGTGAGTCAACTCTTAGGTCATATTTAGCCTCCTCTATTTGTTTGTATTTCCTGTGAAAAATTAGTATCTCACCAAGTTTATTTTGGAATGGCCTATTTAAGTGGGATAACTGCTGCGGTGGACTTTCTTAAGAAGGCTTCAGGAAGCCTTCTTAAAGGAGAGATCATCTGAGAGGTTTGAAGTTTGTACCTCCTATTTGAGATTGTTTGTAAAGCTCTGTGTTTAATAATTACTGAATATATTTGTCATACAACACCTGTTAGCCTCTTGATTATTCTTTGAAAAACCATTTACTGAGGACCTGCTATGTGCAGGCCCTGGGCCAGTGCTGGGGTTGAGAACTTACAATCCAATAATTAGTGACTTGCCATTTGTTTTGTTTTGTTTTGTTTTTTTCCTTAAAACAAAAATTCTTGAAACCCAGGAAAGGGTGGGTGACCATACCTTCTGTGTGCCCTAGGCAGCCCTGGTTCACACCTGCTATCCTGGCATACTCTCAGTGCCCTATTCACGTTCAAGTGTCCTGCTGGGATTATAGATTAGTGTGGTCAGGCAAATGAAGAGGGGAAAGGGTCAGGGTACTTGTGTAGCCACTCACTGTAGGTCAGTGTTTTTGTTGGAGTGTTATGTGGCATCTGCTACTTGGGCTTCTCCCAAGCTGTCAGGGCCACACCTGTTTGTTGTCATGTGTCCAGGATATAGACATGCAATTAATTAGCGGCCTGATGCTTAACTTACTGTAACACAGGATCCAGGGTGGTAGTGTTTTGGAGGGCTTTTAATTTTTTATTGAGAATGTGAGTTTTGATGGTCTGTATGTACTGGAGTCTTCTTGGCATTATTTCCCATCAAGCTGTAGTTGCAGTGACTGTGAATTATTTAGAAGTTGATACAGATTCTCAGGCCCCACACCTAGGAATTTTGGTCCAGTACATCTGGGTGAGGCCCAGGCATATTTAATTAAAAGTAAAACAAAAAACACCCAGCAATAACAACAAAAAGCTCTCCCAGTGACGGATTGTCAGCCGAGGTTGAAGAACCATTGCTGTTCTACACTCAGAAATATCAGGCCCATGCCTTTCAGGTTCACATGTGAGTATTCGGAGTGATAAGGCTTGTGGGGATGCTGGAGAACTCCTGCCGGTCTAAAGGGGCAGGTCCCACTGCACTCTGGACATAGTTTTCTTGGGTCTAGTCTAGACGCTCAGCTTTAACAAATCTATTTTTCAAGAGAAGTGAGAAATCTGGGTTTTTAAAAAAGGTACGACTTCCTAATTTTTGGAATATTCAATTAAGAAAGACAGAAAGTGCACCCGACGCCCCCCACCACCCTGGAAAAAAAAACTCTATGGGAAGTGTGTCCAATTTAGTCAGTGAATTACTAGGGAGAATTTATTACCAGGGAGAAGAACCCTGCTTATTAGCATCTAGAGAGTAGTTTCTGGCTGTAAACTCACAGCCAAGTGCCTTAATCAGATGCCAGGGTAATTTGAAGTGGAAGAAGTGCAACTGTGAGAGATACACAGAGGTTATTTTTAATATTGCTCTGTTAATTGGCTTTCGTTAATTTATTTCACAATTGAATTTTGCAATCTCCTAACCCAAGTAACTACATATCAAATAATAATATGCAGTGTATGGATCTAAATTTAGGATTTTATTTTTAAATTAAAAAACACGTTTTTTTCTTTTTCTGACTGTTGTCCTTACAGAAAGAAGGGAGACTTTGCTTTCTGTGCTTAATTAGAAAGTCATAGCCAGGCTTTGCCAACAGAGGCCTCAGACCTTAACCATGAATATGAGTTCTGCTTGAAAAGTGACTACTGAAGGGATCTGTAATCAGGTATGGAGAAATCTTATAGCACTTTTAAGCTAAAGCCTCACGTGGCCCTTTCTCTATAACCCAAGCTTGAGTTTTCTGTGAGGAAGTAGCTGCTGTTGGGAATGGCTGGACATGCACGCACAGAGAGAGTCCTGCTCTGTGCAGTGCCTGTTTTCATAGCGGCACATAGCAGTGGGTGTCCTTTGGGCACTGTGTCTGCTATTGACAAGGAGTCAAAAAAAGGAGTCCACATGAAGCTGGAGCAGAACCACCACATTACCTTCAGGCAGTAAAGGTAGTGGAGCTAACGTAGCCCACCTTGCCGGTTCAAGTTTTTCTGTGTGGATTAATTCTGGCTCACAAGATCCTGCAGGGTGAGCGGCAAGACAAAGTCATTCACTACCTCTGTCTGCTCTCTGGCTAAATGACAGGGTATCTGAGAGACCTCCCTGACTACCCAGTGTAAATGCAACCTACCCATCTCTTGCATTCCCTTTCCTCGGTGCTCTGCTGGGGTTTTCCCTGTAGCTTCCTTCCTTTCTTTTAACTATGAGAAGAGCAGAAAGTGTATTCTTTGATTTTGCTTGTAATACCCCTTCAAGAACTAGAGCACAGCTTTTGCATACTTTAGTTCTCTGTTGTATCCCTAGCGTCTAGACCAGTGTCTTGTAAATCAGAGTATTGACCTGGGGAATAGACATCAGAACCACAATCATTTTATATTGAGATGGCCATACTTGCAAAAAATTAAGAGACTTGTTCAAGTTCTGCAGTCAGTTTAGTGGCAGAGCAGTTGACTCAGATGATCAGAATTTCTTTTTACTTTTAACATTATGGATTTATCTTAGGAAGACTAATTTTGGTGTACTGACTGCTGGAAGAGTTTCAATTCAGTGTTCTCTTCCTGCTAGTAATTCCGTAGGGGTAATTTTGGATGCTTGTGGCTGTAGATTCAGTGGAATGATTTCCCTGGAGCAGCAAGTCAGACAGACTTCCTTTCATTAAAAGTTGAAGGGGACTTGAATCTTGGGGGAACCACAAGGTGGAGCTCTGAATCCCCGGGAAGAAGTGGCACTGGCTTTTCTCCTGTCATCGCAAGTTTAATATACTGAAGCTCCTTGGGCAGTTCTGTAGGGCTGTTAAGTGCTCACCTGCGTGTGTCTCTGATTTGTGTGGCCAGCACAGTGTGCCGGGCCCCCACCTAATCCCCAGGCAGTTGTGAAATTAGTAGTTTCCTTTACACTGATAGCCCAGGCTTTGCCCGTACCCCGCACAGGGTGGATAGCATGCAGAAGATGTCTTGTGGGGTAGGGGGCAGTTGATTTGGGAAGATTCCTTGGCAGCTGACAGGCTTCTCAAGGTGCCTCGGGTGCCCCAGGCTGTGGACTGAGCCAGGGATTGAGTGAAAAGCAAGGACAGAATTAAGAGGAGTTGGAGAGGGTCTTCAGAAAACAGCCACTAGAAGCTTCTGACTGCTGGAAGGGCAGAAAGTCGTATGAAGGGACTTACCAGTCCCTGACTGCCTAGGCGCTTTTTACTCCTCGGGGTTTACATCCTGCAGGCTGTTGGTAGTGCCTGAGTGGGATGGGAGCAGGTTCTAGAACACATTAAATTTTGAATTTAAATTCCTGTGGCCTGTAAGGAAAAGTGCCAATCCAAATCAGTGATCTGGTACCTGGAGGTTTGAAGCCAGACACACTTGAGTCAGAATTCTGCCATGCCCCTCTTTCTAGATGTGTGACCTTGGGCTAGTTTTCTAATCTCATGGACCCTCTGCCTTCTTTCTGTGAAATAGGGATTGTTTTTTCGTTGTAACTTGGTTGCAACGACTTGTATTATGTATTAAAGTATTTGTACACTTATATGTGCCAGACACAATAAATAAATGCATGTTTACTAAATATATTTGTTGAGAGAATGAACATACAGTGAGTGCTTATCGGTCCTTCCTTTGTGGAGTGAGATGGGTTTGTTTATTGATGAGGAGGAGGAGAAGAGAAAGGTACTGAAAAATAGAGGGAAGCATAAAGCTTATCAAAATTTCCCCTTGCCTGTTCTTTTAGTTATGCAATGTGATTATTGCATGGCCTCATTTTGCAGAGTAGTCAGGGAAGGTGCTTAGAGCACTGACTTTATCAATACCACTAGATTATTTAAGCCTGAGTAAAGCTATAAACCTGAACTTTTGTTTACTTATTAGGATTTTTCTTTGTGATTCTTATTCTGAGAAAGCCATGATGGATTGAGTGTACTACTCAAAAAGAAATGGTTATATAACACTGAGGAAAACTCATCCTGTTTTAATAATAGGGTTACTTGTAACTGATTACTTTTAACAAAAGATGATGCTTTGAGGAGGGAATTTTCTGTTTCAAATGCTGAGACAAGAACTCTTTCTATCTTCAGTTTTTTTTTCTTTTAATTTTGGCCAAGTTAAATTTTAGATGCACATGGTATGAGTTTGCATGAGAGTATTGTGACTTTGGAAACCTGAATTGATGGCATGGGTGCATTATTTCTGATAAGGGATACTAACACATGTAACCTCAAAAGAAAACTCGAAAGATGGGGTTTCTCTTTCACCTCTTTTTTTTTTTAAAGGAGGGATAATATAGTTATGAGTAATGAGTGAAATGTGAATATACAGCACAGGCAAATTAAGAGCTGCATACAGACATTGAATACCAGAAGGAAAACCAATACTGCTGTCAGAGACCACATGTAGGAAAAGAATACGTCTTCTAAACAGTGCTACTGGCTGCAACACAACAACAAAAGTAGTTTAGGTTCACAAACCAGATTATACTTGTTTTTACAATAGTTCAGGGACACACAAAGCCGCTTACAGTTGACTTTATATGAATAGTATAAATATACGTAGATTCATATACAGTGTATTACAGAGTTAGCTTCTTGATGTGCTGAGAAAGAAGTTAGGAAACAGTTTGAAACCTTAATTGAAGGTTGAGTTGGTAGTGAGTGGGAAGGGACCATGGGTGGTTCAGGAGCCCAGAATGGAATCTGAATCCCTTTCATCTCATTATCTCTTGCTTTTTGATTTGTGTATCAAACTTTCAATTTTTTTCTCTAAGCCAATGAGAAGAGTTCAGTTTGAGTGCTTTAGTGATGCTTGAAGTGATATTCAGTATTGAAGTTACACTGTGGATATAATTAGGAGAAATACTGTGAAGGCACATGGGAGAAATGAAGAGAAACTTCTTGGGATTGAGGAAGGGGACCCCACAGAATCTGTGTTTTGTCTTTTCTTCTGGATAAATGCTTAGCTGTTAAAATAAACAAGCTTTTTATTAAAATCTACTCAGTTATTTTGTGTATGATACCTTCTGATGTCATATGGGTCATAGACTCTTGGGTTCCAGTGCTGTGTCTGCCCTAGCTTCAGACCGTGTCTGTTTTCTTGTGTAACCTGGGTTCCCCACCGGGTCGCTAAGAGGTACAATCCATTGTCTTGCCATCTGGGAAGAGCTCCCTTCTCATTGGTCAGTTAGTGATCTTTTATTTAGTGTTGACTTAAACACTCTTCAAGAGTAGAGTATTTTTAACATATCTTGACAGAGTCATATGATTGAATTTCATGGTTCATATTAACATACTGACTAATTACTTGGCTATTGAATGCTATATATTTGTTAGTGGTGAAAACGAATAACTTTATATGTAAGTTTGCCTGAAGTAAAGAATGGGAAATTTTTCTTGCTATTAAACAAAAATTACTGAGTCTTTTCAATTGAGCAAAGAGCAGCCTCATATGTGTAATAAATGCTAGTAGTAGGTGCTTCTAGAATCTGAACTCTCCATTGTGTTAGATGCTCTGACATGAAGACTTGTCAGTGCCCTTTTACTGTTGATGAAAGCAAGCATGTGCTAGTCCTTTGTCCTTCCTTGTATTTTTGGACCCTTTAGTTGATTATTTTTAATTTGTCAGTCTGCCTCTTCAAACATGTTTTCTCACACTTGATGATGTAGTCCAGACTGCAAGACTGTTACCACCCTTGCAAGGGGTGCTGTCCTTTTTAATGCATCTTCACCAGGTATTTCTAAAACGTATCTGTCCTTTTTCCCCTCCTTTTTCCCCAGCCAGATCTTCCCTCCTCCTTTGTCTTAGTCCACTTTGTGCTGCTGTAATAGACTACCACAGATTGAGTAATTTAAATGAACAGGAACTTATTGGTTCATGCATGACTCTGGAGGCTGAGAAGCCAAAGGTTGAGGGACCAGCATCTGATGTCTGGTGAAGGCCTTTTTGCTGCCTCATAATGTGGAAGGCATCACATATTAAGAGGGATGGGGAAGGGGACTGAACTCCCCCTTTTATAATGAACTAACTCTGAACCTAACTAACCCAATCTCTCAGGTTAACTTTTTTTTTTCTCCTCCCTCATGGCCTTGCACCTCTCATTAGGCCCTAGCTTCCAACACTGTTGCATTGGTAATCAAGTTTCCAACACAGGAACTTTGGGGACATGCAAACCATAGTACCCCCTTTGAAAGAATTACCCATAAACTCTCATGGCCGGATTTCTTCTCTTGCACCCTTCATTATCTGTTCATTTAAATTGTCTCCACTTCTCTAACACAGAGATGATTTTTCACTACAGGTGATAGCTCATCTAATTGGAACCGATCTTGCTGCCTGGTCCCCCCCGCCCTGCCATCTGTCCTAGAACACAGCTGTAAATGACTGAACAAGCATGCAGAGCCCAGATGACTGGGCTCTTTCTTTGTTGGTGTCAGAATATTACTATCTGACGTAGTATTCCTGGAGGCTATCCTTTAATTGCAAGGACTGGATAGTAATTGGTGTTCATAATGATTTCCCTGGGCCGTTAAGAAAAGTACCTTTAATGTGCTCAAGAATTCAGGGTTTAGGAAGATTTCCATCCAGATTGGCTCCTTAAAGAAAAAAGATGTGTACCTAATTTATTTTACTTTTATTATCTGCTAACGCAGCTATGCAAAATGACTCATTTTTTGGGGAGTTGGTGGCATTAGGTAAAGTCTTACCATATTGTCTGTTTTGACTCTCATTCTTAATAGAAGTCTACACATTCCCTGCAATTGAGGTATAACTTTCTTAAAAGGGAGTGTTGTTTCGGATAAGATAGCTGTGACCTAAGAAAGGAATAATTCTATGTTGAGTCTTTTAATTTTAAGCTGTTTAGGGAATGGAAGCACTGTCTTATTAATTGGAAAGTCCCAACTGATCTCATAGCACAGACGTATTTATGTGTTTCCTTTGCCTGCCTGCTCATCTGCAACCCTGATTATAGAAGGAAGGAGAATTAGATAAATAGTAGTTACGAGTATGAAATGTGCACAAATAGGAGTGCTCTAACCTCAGGCTTGGTTTGGGGTCTGGAGACACATGACGAGAACAGCAGTGGATTTGTGGGCTCACGTTTCCTGACTCCTGCTCTATTAGGACTCCAGTCTGAAGGGATCAACTATTACCAACCAGGAGATGTTTAGAAGACTGAGATGTTTCCTGAAGTGCTCTGAGCCATCTCTTTCAGGTTGATTACATGTTTTCTTATCTTAGATGGATACTGGAGAGCTGTCTGGGCAATATGCTCTCCCACTTTGGTAATTTTGGATTTTTTGCAGACACTTTTTGGAAAAGAGCACCTTTTTGGAATGAGGCCTGTGGTTTCCAGGTTTCACAGTGTACAACCAGTCAAGCTGGTCTTTGCCTTTTGGGTGGATAGATATAGAAAGAGTGGTCCATAGATTTCCCAGTGCTGAACTCATTCCTTTGAACTCATGGTCACATAGGTTTCTATATTTGCTAGTAAACATAAGAATATTTGGAAAGGGGAGTAGATTGGAATTGTCAAGTTGAACTGTGAATGGTGTGGATGAGACATTCTGGGGAGAGAGTGGACGACCAGGTTTGGCTTAGCTACCAGGTGAGTGTCCTTCTAGCTCTCTGGAATTTCTTTCTGATCTTTAAAATCACTTATTTTGTTGAAGTAGGCTTGCCTGTCCTTTCAATTCCTGGATATTTCAGGACATAAACTATGTGTTTTTCTGGAACAAAAAAATGTAATTGATAGTTGTTAGAATTTACTTGTTGTGAATCTAACCTTCACACACCAAACCCCCAGCCAAGACAGTAAGTTGCATATATAATTGTAATAAATACTATGTAGTCTGAAAGGGGAAAGAGAACTTGATTTTGTGACTTTTCTTGTAATCTTGAAGAGGTAATTCCCAAACTTCAGAGTGTGTAATAAATCACTAGAACACTAGCTTAAAAAGGCATGGATTCCTATACCCCAGTTGCATAGTCCTTACTTTGGGCCTGGGATAGAGCCTGGAAGTCTGCATATCACAGGTGAAAGGGAGTGATTTTTGTTACTGAAGTTGACATGCTTAATAGAAAAACTTAATATACTTTGCCGCCAATAAATCTCTTAAATTCAAAATATTGATACTCCTAAACCAACAGCACACCACTAACAAGTCAACTAACAAATATCAAGAAACAAAGCTTCCCAGTTGCTTGTGAATGAGAAGCAGCCAGGTATTTTCCCTTCTGTTGTAGGCACACATCACATCACCGTGGAATCTTCTCTTTTGACTTAGTGATGGAGACTGGCGTCTTCTTGAGGTGCAGTGTATGACAGGCTTCTCTGGTCCTTGCATATTTGCAGAGATGTGACATGAATTTTGTGACACAGCTTCTAGTCTTGAAGGGAAATCATTGTGTTCCCCCTTTTTTTTCTGGCCAGTTGTTACCTCAACTGTCCAGGAACTGTTGGAATTTGGAAAGGATTATTGGCAACTCACATCCTGAGAGATCCGTTTTCTGTCCTTTGATGATCTTCAGCGCCATCCAGGCGTCTTTGGCTCAGCTGAAGCCTCCAAGATGGACCCACACCACTAGCCCCATAGTAATGTCTTCTCCCTTAACAGCTCTTTTGCACATCCCAGCAGAGTAGAGCAATTGGTTTCACACTGTCCTCTTTCCTAAGTGTTTCTGTTCTAGGGCATGGTATTTCTCTGTGATCCTCTTTTTGTGCGTGTATGTGTTTTTTTAAACACCTCTCTAAATTGTAAGCTCCCTGCAGGCAGGTTGCTGTGTTTTATCTCCTCAGCAGTGTGGGGCATGTCCTGAGCACTGGTTAAAGGTAGTCTTAAGGTTACTGAGATGTGCATTAATAGGCTTTAATATTAAGCAAATAAAAAGCCAATTCCAGGCAATTAATCTTTGAAATTTCTGTTTCAGATTAAACTCAACAGATAAAAAGAAGCATTAATTTATGATGAGATAAAGATGGGAACAAGTAAAAGCCTATTACTGTTTCAGAAAGCCGTGGACTAGAGTGGCTTGTGAATGTGCATACACATGCCTTCATGCTCCCTAAACAATTCCTGCGGGATGTTCTTTCTTTATCACAAGAGGAAAAAGGCCAGGGGTTGAAAATAAGTTTTTACTATTGGTTACTATATTCCTATGTTTGATTATATCAATTAAAATACATTGTAGATTAGAATACTTGGCAGTTCCTAAGTAAGTTGGTTAATAGGACGTTTGCGGTCATTTCTGTTTCAGGTACACAGCCTGGTATAGAGAGCGAGTGTAGGTGTGACTCTTCAGCTTGTTAAACCTAGCCCTCTCTAAGCTTTAGTTTCTCCATCTGTGAGATGAGGATGATGATACTTGGGTTCTGTGGGGAGTAAACAACAATGCATATAAAATGCTTGTTCACAAACTCTCAAGAGTAGGGCCAACGTGGTGCCTGTGTCCTGTTCTTACAGTCTCACCTCAGGACTATAATGCTCTACAGTGTCACAGGATATGCTTGCTGGAGTTTAGGCTGGGTTTGTGCACCCCTCTGGACTATTGAGGGAAGAAGGCATTTGTTATTCATAACTTATTTGTTTATATCTGACATAGTGTCATAAACATGATCAATTTTTCTTGTCTCCTATTTATTCTTAGGCTGTATGAGTATAAAAGTTATGATTCTGAAAAAAGGCAAGATTTAGGGGAGAAAGCACTATGAATGGAAAAAGTGCTGTAGAGTCGTGTGCACTTTCTTGCTAAGATGTGAGGTGGTGGTACCATTTAGTATCAAGACTCTGTGAGGAAAGGTTGGAGGATGAGTGGTGAAACTTTTTGATAGAGTGCTTGGTGTTAGACCATCTCTTCAGATTGGAGTCCTGAGGTGAAGCACGGTGAAACCCCATCTCTACTAAAAATACAAAATTTAGCCAGGCGTGGTGGTGGGTGCTTGTAATCCCAGCTATTCGGGAGGCTGAGACGTGAGGATTGCTTGTACCTGGGAGGCAGAAGTTGTGGTGAGCCAAGATTGCGCCACTGCACTGCTCCAGCCTGGGTAACAGACCAGCTTTGTCTGTTGACAAATGTAAATGGTTATGTGCACTTTCATTTTCTCTTCAAATACGCTTCAGAACTTTGAGGAGTGAATGAATTCAAGAAATGAAAATCGGGCCATTTTCTTCAGCCTGAACCTCTATTAAGAATAGTTTGAGTTTTCTTCTTAAAAAAGAAACATACATTTTTCTGAAATTTAAAGACTAGAAATAAACCAGAAACTAAGAAGCTTGCTCAACCAAAGGGGACAGTGGTCCTGATTGTTTGAGCCATTCAAGCTATATGAAATGATGTTGATTGGAAGAAAAGTTTTAATTCTAAATTGTGCTTTGTCTGCTAACCCTTAAAAGCATAGAGGGGAAATAATTTAAGCTGTTTCTTTGGAAACAAAATGTTTTGATAGGAATTTGATGAGTTAGTAGAAACAGTAGGAATCCCTCTCTTGAAGTATATATGTGAAATCACTGTGGAAAGGGGATCCTGCTGCCATTATACTGTGGGCAGAGAACTGAAGAAAATTCAAATTTCCTCATCTGTAGAATAGGCTAATGACCTGCTTTGTTGCCCTCATAGGGTTGTTTAGGATCTGTTGAGAAAATATATGTGAATAGTATTTGGGTGCTTTTTATCACTAATTGTCTCATAAACACATTAATGTTTACATGGTGCCTTATAAATAAAGTAAGCATGAACCTTTAATCTCTGCCATCTGGCATTTTATAACCCTGGATGGGATACTGTGCCCAAGAAATGTAGATAATAGGACAACAGAGTAACATGGATGCTAGGTATGTATATTTAATACCGACAAGTAATTTACTGGTATATTTTAAGAATGAATGATACAAGGGAAAAAAGATCATGTTAAGTATTAAGTTCAAAATCTCTTCATGCACAAGTTAGGTGGTTGAGTGATCCAACATCAGGTGGGTCCAGAGTGATCCAGTAATCCAGAGTTAGGAGAAGGAACATGATTATATTGCTCATCTTCAATGAGCAGGCTGTGTGAAGCAGCCTTTAAGAGACATTGTATAGACCAAAATGGAATGATATTATAGGTGTCTAGCCCCAAAAGTCAGTGAGTAATGCCTTTTTCTGTAAGTTCCCAGCATAATGCAGTCCATTTATGGTTATGTGCACTTTCATTTTCTCTTCAAATACTCTTCAGGTGGTACGAAGGAAGGTCATGTGTTGTAGCTAAAGAGATGCCAGGAGAGGCGTGGTAAGTTCTCCTTCATGAGTTGGGCCACCCAGCTTGGGCAGTCTTAAGCTTGTAGCTCACCCTGAGAGAAGAGTCAGTATATTCCCTTTTGGGTAGTATTTAATAAACCACAGGGAAACTTTTGTCCTTTTAAAAACTCTTTGTGTAGCTTCCTTAGCACACGATTGTATGCATACCAATATTCAGTACATTGAGTCCTGGCTTTATTTTTTCTTCCAAGACTATTTTGCTGGCCATTTTGGTTCCATTACACAAAGGTGACCCATCTCAGCAGATAGATGATTACTATTAGTTTCAAATTTAGTAAGTTTGCATTTTTTTTGGAGATGGAATCTTGCTGTGTCACCCAGGCTGAAGTGCAGTGGCACGATCTCAGCTCACTGCAACCTCTGCCTCCTGGGTTCAAGTGATTCCCCTGCCTCAGCCGCCTGAGTAACTGGGATTACAGGTGCCCGCTGCCACTCCCAGCTAATTTTCATATTTTTAGTTGAGTCGGGGTTTCACCATGTTGCTCAGGCTGGTCTTGAACTTCTCTCACCTCAGGTGATCCACCCGCCTTGGCTTCCCAAAGTACTGGGATTACAGGCATGAGCAGCTGCACCTGGCCCTTTTCCTTCCTTCCTTCCTTCCTTCCTTCCTTCCTTCCTTCCTTCCTTCCTTCCTTCCTTCCTTCCTTCCTTCCTTCCTCCCACCTACTCACCTACTTACCTACCTACCTACCTACATTATTTTAGGAACCCATTCCCTCCCCTTATATTGGCCATTCCTTTCAAAAATTAGAAATGGGCCTACATTGACTACATTTGAGACAGTTGCAGTCTGCAAGGAGAAAGGATCAGGGAATCGGCATGGGCCTTTGCTGGAGTGGAATGATGAAGCCCTGCCGAGAGCCCTCTGTGTGCCAAGGCCAGGGCTAGGGCCTTATGGACTCTCTGCACTTTATCTACCACCTGCCTGACTAGAACAGGGGCGAGGCATCTGAACACAGGAGGTCATCCAGTGATCTTAGGAAACTCCTAGAAGTTAAGCAACTTTCCTGAGGAGATACAGTGATGGGGTGATGGACAAGGAATGAGAGTTCAAGGCTACGTGGGTCCCAGATTCATTTTTCCTGGTACAGTGTCTTGTCTGAAAAGAGGGAGGCAGAATTCTTAGATGACTTTCTGATTTAAATTTAAATTTAAAATGGACCTAATTTGGAGACCTAGTATGTGATAATGAAGGCTGATGCTATCACATGGTCTAGCCTCATCACAAAATAATTGATTAGTTGTTAGCTCCAATGATAGGAGCTATCATTAATTTAGGGAAACAAGGTTCCAGCGTTGTGCTTGACCATTGACCATATAGCACACAATTGTACACAGCAGTCCTATGAAGTGGGCACCACTGTGATCTCACTTATACAGACAGTTGCCTGAGGCACACCAAGCGGTGTCTTGCCCAGGTACAGTTACTCAGTATCATAGTTGTAATATAGTGTCATTTTCATAGAATTGCTTTGTCTATGTTGTAACTTGAGTTCCTGCACAGACTTTCCTCCTCAGATTTGAAGTTTTAAAGTTCACAACTCTTTAACTCATGAGACCACAAGAGAGACAGGCTGTTGGAAAATATGGGGATGTTCTTTCTGTTTTACATCTGTTGCAGAAGGACCATTTCTCACAAAGTCCTTAAGTAGATCATGCTCAGCGTACCTGGATGCTTTTTGCTACTGGCCTGTTAAATGACTAGCAGGGCATTGCAAAGAGTGGGTAGAGAGGAACAAGACTGACAGTAATTAAACCCAGTACTTTTCATCTGGGTGAAAGGAGAATGATGTCTGATATCTAGTGATATAAATGGGTTACAGAATTTTAGATTCTAGGTGAGGCATTATAATATACCTGTAAGAAGCCTATCTCCCTCCTCCCTCCAGTTCTTGATATACTTTAAAAAAAACCCCAGAATTTTAAAGAAGTGTATACAGAAATTGGGGGGAGGAGGGAAAGAATTTTAAAAAATGAATTTGATTGATTGTTTGCTCATGTTATGCTTTAGCTTGTTTCTTTCTTGCAGTCCCTACATTGGGACTGCAGGAAAGCTTCAGAGGATTTGTAATATGATTCTTGTGAAATCAAGTAATGGGTATTGGGAATACAAAGGGAAAAATTATAGTTATCCATTTTTGACAATAAATGTTTAGAAGGTTTTTTGGGGGTCATTTTTTTTTTCTGTAGCAAGTTGGAAAGGATGGCCAACCTAATGTACAGAAAAAACAGTTTCTTGGAGATAATGTTATCTAAATTAAACCTGTGAAGGAAAGAAGCAGTTGATGCTTTATCAAAAACTCACTTGTTCTAAAAATTGTCTTGCTTATTAAGTGTGGTTCGTTATAAACCATATTGTTATATTGGAGAGCACAGGACTATTTCATCATCACTCTTGGTTAGTAAGAGATAAGTAGATGAGATACGATTTGTTGGAAACTCCAGCCATTTTGTTCTAATGGTTGTGCAAAAACATAGGTGCGAATTGATTTTTTTCTGTTTTTCAGGGTCGACATGTTAAAACGGGTCAGTTGGCGGCCATCAAAGTTATGGATGTCACTGAGGTAAGATTAAGTCACACACGTTTTTAAATAAATTATTAGATGGAAGATAAGGATTCCTCCAACAACATAGAGTATTATTCTGTTTGGAAAATCTGGTTACGTGAACACGTTGCCCTTCTGTGACATTGTAGGTTCATAGGTCCAGTGGACTAGTTAGCCTAAATCGTTGTACACGGTCTCCACGTAACAGAACGCCAGTAGCATTTTCTCAAAACACACTCAGTGCACACCCACATCTGAGTGATGTCATCCTTGGCAATGTAATGGGCCATAATTGGAAACATCTTCTTTAATGGAAAAGAAAAAATTTGAAAAGGGATCATGGAGGTCACATGAATAGGGAGATTGAGGATTTCGAGTGGAGAAAAGCTTCTCTAGGGTATTAGGCTACATTTGTGCCATTTCTTTTATTTTTAACATGGGAGAAGAAAACAGACCCAGCCAAGTTCCCAGAGGTTGGAAAACAGAAACATCTGCTAGAATGCTGAGCAGATTGTTGGCAAAATTTAGTAGCAAAAAATAGTTCTTGAAATGGTCGCATGAACATTTACTATGCAGCTTTAGATGAGAAAGAGGAGAACTTGACTGAGACAAAAAGTAAGTGTATGTGTGCCTGTGTGTGTGCATGTAATATATGCACGAGCCCATATTTAAGTTCTTTAAAAATATTCATAGATTATAATGAACAAAATCAATTTCATTTTAAATTATTTTTATCAGAAATTTTACTTTATGCTTATGTTTGCCTCTAACTTGCTAATTATGAGTAGGATTCAACATCATATTTCACAGATTCTAGAAAGAGTTAACCAGCAGCATTGGAGACTTCGGATAACTTTAAATCCAGCCATAATTTCTCCAAGTCTGGGGTCTGTGAAGGCAGGTAATGGCTAGCCTGATCTCCGGTGTCTATCCAGAGAGCAAAATCTCCTTCTTTGCCTTGCTCTCTGCTTGGTCTCTGACAGCATGGTCATCTTCAGCATGAGTATGTGTCAGTAAGAATTAGAAAACACTGTTATCTCTGGGCCATGGGACAAGTGATAGAGCCTTTCATAAATATTTGAAGATGGGACATTTTATGAGGTGACCACCCTCTTCTCCTGTTAAAACAGATTAATGGATACTTTAAAATGAGTATGTACAATGTTGAATGGCCAAAAGATTCTCCTCAGCATTCTCTGATATAGACTATTCTGTTGTATTAGTGATCCTATCTTGGTGTACAGCTCAGTGGGAAATTGGATGCTTTCCAGTTAAATATTATTTAAGATAATTTTAAAGAGTCGTGAAGATACAGTAACTTCTTGGTTATTGTAATTTAAGTACAATAAATAGCTCAACAGTTGAGCTATTTATGAAGTGTTCTCTCTGTGAATAGAATGATCAATAACATCTTCCTACCAAAGTCTCCCTTCAGAATGCTGTTTATCTTGCCTGTGCTGTGTTGGGAATTGTGTTGCTGGAAAATATAGTCTTTGGATTTTTATTATCACTTTTTGACTTGTTTATTGGCAGACTTGTAGGCACCATTTTAAATGTAATCTTTTGGAATTTTATGAACTGAGTGTTCACTCTTGCAGTGTCATTCAACCTATGCTGCCTCCCCTGACACTATTGTGTCCAATCAGGATATGTCCTCTTTCACATCTCTAATGGAATCTAAATGGGGTTTAGAGTTCTTCTTCACCTAAGCCTGGCTCTGATTATAAGTGTGCAATACATGATCACTGTTAAAAAAGAAGTGTAAATTATAGGACGATATTAAAAGAAAGTTAAAACCATATACTTCTGCCACCTTATTTTTATTTTTATGTTTTTGAGACGGAGTCTCACTGTCGCCCAGGTTGGAGTGCAGTGGTGAAATCTCAGCTCACTGCAACCTCCACCTCCTGGGTTCAAGCAATTCTCCTGCCTCAGCCTCCTGAGTAGCTGGGATTACAGGTGTGCACCACCACACCCAGCTAATTTTTGTATTTTAGTAGAGATGAGGTTTCACCATGTTGGCCAGGCTGGTCTTGAACTCCTGACTTCAAGCAATCCTCCTGCCTTGGCTTCCCAAAGTGCTGGGATTACAGGTGTGATAAGCCACCACGTCTGACCCTCTGCTACCTTATAATAGCTATTGTTAGTGCTTTGGTGTATTTACTTTCAATCATGTCTCTGTGAACATAGCTATAAAATATATACCGCTGTGTGTAATGGATGCTTTTGTACCCTACTTTTGTTGAGTTATGTACAAAAGATATTTTCTTGCCTGAAGAATCAGGCAGTGTTGGATACATGCATGATATAAGTATTTTTGGGGCTTCTTTAAAAGTAATTATTGCAAAACCCATGTATTTAGGTAAAATGAAAACCAGATGATGAGTCCTCAAACAAATATACAAATCCAATCAACCATTTACCATATTGGCTGCTCAGTAATGTTTCTTGGGTGCTGTTTTCATACAGTGACCTCTCCTATAGCATGGGGCATGACAGTGCCCAGAGTAAGTGTTGCTTATGGATAGGGGGCCATGTGCCTCCGAGCCTGCATGTCAAAGCTCCACTGAGCTCCTCTTTTGCACTTGTAGGCATTGGCCTGGCTGGGACCTGGGAGCAAGTGGGAGCAGGCTGAGTGAGAGATTTTGCAGCATGTGCTTCTGGTTCCAACTCCAGCAGGAGGGACTGTTGGAGAGGGTTCTCTTGATGAGAACAGGATTCTGTATTTTTTTTTTTTTTAACCTCCACTTAGTTTCATCTCAGGAGCAAAAAGGTGCAAATACTTGGTTTTGGGGAAAAATCACAGACCTGTTCTGACTCTTTAGGTGAAAGTGAGAGGCAGTTACCAGGCTACTAGTTATTCCTCAGGCCCAGAAAACAAGAAGAGCAGCAGGTGTGGGAAGTTGAATGGTGTGACTGCTCTTCTCAGGAGCTGTCAGCTATTGGCAGGCTGAAGGAATCTAGCTCTGGAGCTGGCTGCAGAGACAATGCAAAGATGTAGGCCCACTTTGCTTGCTTTGCTTGATTATGTGAATCTGGAAAACAAATGATGTAAAGGTCTCTTCAAATCTGGTGTATAAGTACTTTAGTTGTATTAAGAATCAACTGTCCTTAGGCTTTTGAAAGGCTCTTTTTAAGGAAAGCATGTCTTTTATCTGATTGGTTTTGGGAAGGCTTAAGGAACAGATTAAGGATGTGCTCAAAGTGGATAACACTAGGACAGCAGATTTATAATGTGTGTGTTTTTAAAAATAATGCTGGATTCAGAGGATTTGCAGAAAAATGTATCGCGAGATCTCATGTACCCTTCATTTGGTTTTCCCCAATGATAAAATCTTGCATAACAATAGTATAATATTACAACTTAAGTACATGCACAAAACAAAGCAAGGCAAATGATTTTTACCAGTGTTTCTCAGCTTGGAGTTCATAAACTCTTTGAGTGAGGTTTGTCTCTGAGAACAGAATTTTATTTTGCATTTTAATAGTTTCCCCCAACTTTTTATTATGAAAAAGTTTATACATCCAGAACTGTTGAGTGAACACTCTCAACCTTTCACTTATTCTACATTTGTTAACATTTTGTTCATGTGTGTTGTATGTGTATTGTTGTTGAAAATAAGTACAGCTATCACCATGACACTTCAACTGAAAATACTTGAGCATGCCTGTCTTCAAATAAAGACAGTCTTCTACGTATAACTTTTTTTGAATCATAGTCCATCTAGGTTTATGCCCTATACTTAATTATCTTATTGCTTAACTTATTTTTAAGCCACTAAGTTTTTCTTTACCTTCCTGCCTCCATTTTTATTTTTATTTTTTTTAAAGAAAATTGACTTTTGTATAAGTTCAGCCAAATTGTTTTGTAAAGTATCCCGTATTCTGGATTTGATAGTTTCCTCATGTTATGTTTTAACTTGTTTCTTTCTCTTCTATATTTCCTGTAAACTGGAATTATGTTGAGAGGTTTGATTAGATGCAGATTAAATATTTTTTTGGCAAGAACACATCAGTGGTGGTATTAGGTACTTCACATTGCCTCATATCAGGCTGTACATCAGTTCTAGATGAAGCCCACTTCACTCATAGCCTTCCCATTGTTAGTGAAGCCAAGTTGGGTCACTTGATTAAAGAGGCGATTGCCAGCGTTCTCTACCATAAGGGTGCATTATTAGTTTTGCATTTCCTAAATAATCCATCTCCAGGGTGATACTTCGACACTGTGTGAGTATTCTGTTCATGAGCAGCCTTTCAACTAATGGTTTTGGCATTCATTTAATGATTCTTGCTTAGGTTAGTTATTAATGCAAAATGATGATTTTATGTTCTTCTGTATTTATTAGTCAACAACAGTCTATAGAATAGTTTCCTCCTACCTATCCCTACCCTCCTCTCTTTATCTGGATATTGCTGTGGACATGGGTGGTTTTATTTAATGTGTTTCCATCAATTACAGCTGTTATTATATAATCAAATTGTACCATATTTGGCATGAGAGCCTTTGACATGAACCCAGTGGGTCCCCACTGGAGTCTGTAGCCTTCTGACCTGCCCCTGTTAGTTTCTGAGTACTTCTTTGTTTTCTGGGACAAGTAGATAATTGAAACTCACCTGCCAAGACATGGAATCTTCTCCTCTGAGGAGCCTTAGTTCTGCTGAGTGGGAAATGTGTTTAGAGACTAATATCTGGATGCCAAGTATGCTCATTGCTACTGAGGTATTAGTGCTTCTAGGCCCTTTCAGTAGGCAGAGCTAAGAATAATACATTTTGTTTAAAAACCAGAGGTTTTTTTTTTTTTTTTAAATTTCTTCTGTCTTGTATATCTCATATTTCTTTGTCTTTTATACTGAAAATCTTGGTTCCTAATAAAACAACACATTTTTATGTTCAGTGAACATACAATCATTTCAGTATTATAACAGTATTACTACTTAAAATAGACATGGAGGGGAGAAGTTTAAGATTTTTCTGAAGTTCCTTTGGTCTTTTGCTTTGGACAAATCAAGGACAAACATTACTTAGGTTAATGCACGGAGAAAAGAGACAAACTTACTATTTGATGTTTTACGTCAGATGGGGATGAAACAATGCTCTTTGGAATGAATGATGTTTGACTGCAATTCAGCAGCACTGAATAGCAGAGCTGCATCCAGTCTAGTCTTCTGGCCTGTCCAGTGGTCTTTCCAACATTGGGTCCTTTTTCTCAGCCACTCTGGCATAGGATGGTGTTAAAGCAGGGGATTCTTAAAATGTAGCTATTGGACGAGCAGCTGCTGAAAGTAATTGAAAACTTGTTAGAAATGCAACCTCTGGTTTCATCCTAGATTATAGCATCAGAAACTCTGGACTGGAGCCCTCCAAAACATTCTAATACACCTTCAAGTTTGAAACCCCCTGCTTTTTAATGGATCCTTAGGTAAGAAAGAGCCCACTCTCTCCAGTCTGTGGGTGAAGAACTCCAGCTCAGAGATGCTGATACTTCTTGGTCAGGAGTATATTGCTAATTCGACACTGCAGGAATTAGAACCTGGATCTTTGATTCCCTACTTACTGTACTTGTGAAAGTATAACCGTTTCAAACATCAGATTTTTACGCAAGCTTGTTGAGTGAGCTGATTTATCTGAACCTTAATGGATAGATGGATCTTGACCACATTTCTCCTTTCTAAAATTTGTTTTTGCAGATTTGTCAGAGCAGACTTCTTTTTAGTGTTAAACTACAGTGTTTGTGAATGGCAATTCTGTCATATTACTTAGGGAACAGGAAGATGTTGGGCATGATATCTGTTGGAAGCTATTTGGCAGATTGAGCATCCTCTAGTATTCCCAGAACCACATTCCATGGATCTGTGGAAGTAAAAGCTGTGTAAAAGCCCCCAAATTCCCTAGAGCAGCCAAGTAAGAACCTGACCTCTCTCTGCCTGTCGTCATATGTGGAAAGGCAAGAGCCATATAAGAAGCTTAGCAATACATGTCACTTCTGGTGGACAGGTTTTTGAATGCCTTCTGAGCTATGACCATGCATGGGCAGGGTAGCTTACTCTGAGGGAGTTCATGCTCTGGCATGAGGGAGCAAAACAAGTGTATTCCAGTGATAGCACAAGGCCATGTAACACTGGACAATTTTATCCTTTTCATCTGGAGGGGAGCACAGTATAATGAATGTGTTGTTTTTGTCTAGACTGAAAAGAACAAAAGGAAGGGAGGGAGAGATCTCTGTGGGCTGTGGGACCTATTGTTCTGTTCTGTTATTCGTCAGATGCTAGTTAAATGCTACCAGCCTTACAGCTTGGTACTGGCTTCTTCTGTGTTAGGCAGCTGGTGGCACTTTCTCCCTTTGCTTTGCATGACTCTGATAGACTCACCACAGGATCATTCAAGGTTGTCAGGGTGAGCCAGAAATGCTTCAGTTTTTGACAATCTGTATCCCCCTCCTGCACCACCCCTCCCTCCTTCTCTTCTGCTTTTAAAAGGAACTTCCTTCTTTCCCTTAGCTACTGAGAGAGAAATTGATGTGCCATGTTTGTGGGATGCTAAATTTCCTCATCTGGTATTTTCTTATCTTAGACAACTTTTAACCTGGTTTAAATGATCTTTGATCTTAAATTTTAACTTCCTAATTTGGGTTGGTTTTCTTACTCAGCCTTGTATAGATTTGTTTATTTATTTGTTTTTGAAATATTGGTAAAAGACAAGACCTTGAAGAAAAGCTCTAAAATCAGTTAAAATCAACTACATTTTATTTAATTATTGATTTATTTGAAGTAACAAGTATAGTGATTTTGAGAACTAATAGTTCCACTGTATCCTCATATATTACAGCAGTGTTTTTTAACCTTCCTTTTTTTTCACTGTCTTCTCCCTATGAAGCTTTTTAAAACTTTTTTTTTTGAGACAAGATCTTACTGTGTCACCCAGGCTAGAGGGCAGTGACACAAGTCTAGCTTACTGTACCTCGAATTCTTAGACTCAAGTGATCCCCCCACCTCAGCCTCCTGAGTACCTAGGACTACAGGAGTGTGCCACCTGTAATAATTTTTTTTTTTTTTTTTTTTAAAGAGAGACTGGGTTTTACTATATTGCCCAGGCTGGTCTTGAACTCCTGGGCTCAAGCAATCCTCCTGTCTTGTCCTCCCTAAGTGCTAGGATTTACAGGTATGAGCCATAGAACCTACCCTAAGGCATTCTTTTCTAATTATTCCCTATGAAATTTTAATAGTACAGATATACTATATATCTGTATATAACTGTATATATGTTTATGTACTGTGTATATTCTTAAAAGTAGTAAATTTTCTTTATGCCTAAAAGTAGTAAATTTTCTTCTTCTTCTTCTTCTTTTTTTTTTTTTTAAATTAAGATGGGGTTTCACCATGTTGGTCAGGCTGGTCTTGAACTCCCGACCTCAGGTGGTCCGCCCGCCTTGGCCTCCAGAGTGCTTGGATTACAGGCGTGAGCCACCACGCCTGGCCATACATTTTATTCTTGAGGACAATATCAGCCCCATTGAGAACACTTGGTGTAGAGTAATATAAACATAGTGAAGTTTCACAAATAAGGCAGAGTAATATTTTTACTATTTCTAATGTTTTCTTTTTTTAACAAACTTCACTAGAAGGCCGGGTGTGGTGGCTCACGCCTGTAATCCCAGCACTTTGGGAGGCCGAGGCGGCGGACCACCTGAGGTCAGGAGTTAAAGACCAGCCTGGCCAACAAGGTGAAACCCCGTCTCTAAAAAAAAACAAAAAAAAGAATTCACTAGATATTAGAATTAATCTTCAGTGATAGAGATGATTGACTGTGAAAGTGTAGATTGGATGAAGTGAACTATTTTTTTTTTTTTTGGGTAAATATATGCTTTAGGCATCATACATTGCATTAGACACCATACATTGTGTGAGGTATGATATGGTACACATGTTTAGTTTAAGGTACACAATAGTGTTTGAGACAGATTTTATCATCACTTCTCTCTAGATGAAAGAACAGATCCTAGGACTGAAATCCAGGTTTTTCTGATAGTGCAGCTTATGCCTCTTTCTTCTGAATCCCTCTATTCTTCTCTTCCTCAAAGTAATAAATAGTTAATTTAGTGTTAAGGTTGAACTGTTCAAGAAATAAGCTGTTGAAGTGTTTTAAGAATAGCTATACTGGTGATGATGTCATAGTAAAATTACTTGAAATATTAGATTTTTTAAATTGTTTTTGGCTGGGTTAGAATGTTTCTATTTTGAATTAATTCATTCTAATGTCATACTGAAACTGGGAATTTGAAAATTCTCTCTTGCTATTTTAACCCATTAAATAAGTCAGTAAGTAGAGGAAGGTTAAGACTGGGTTAGTTTTATACCTCTGATGTTTTATATTTTTCATGTTGAAAAGCCTTCACTTAATTTATAGATGACAACAGTTGGAATTCAGAGATGATTGACCTCTCTAAAGTCACAATAGGGTCCTGGACTTGCTTTTATTACACCACATCTCCCAGTTCACTACAGGAGTGTAGCAGTGGTATTCTATATTTGGGTTTTAAAGTAGTAGTACCTAACAAGAAGCAATGCTATATAAGTAGTAGACATTCAAATATTTGATGAATTAAATAGGGTGTTCCATTTTTGGTGATTGCATTAGTTCTGTGCACTTGGAGAAAACATAGTAGATGTACAATATTGGTTTCATTGTTTAATGTCATTCTCATTTTTTTGTAATTTCCCTGTCATGTTTTATAATCACAAGTATTTACATTTTAGATGCTAACATTAATCATAAATAATAGCAAAACCTCTTACTTACTTTTACATTTCAATTTTATCCCTCTAGGAAAGAAAATTATTAGAAAGAGGGTTAGGAGTGAGTACATTTCTGGGTTTTGTTTTTAGAATTGTCACTGAACTAATAGAAATGATTGAACCTTTTTCTCATCTTTCCTAGGAACATAAATTTGAGGCCCATAAATAATTTTCAAGGTGAGTTTATAGTGTATGAGCCTCCTAGACAGTCAACCTCATTATTTAGTAGTCGTATCCTGCCTTGTACTCCAAGACAGCAATACATATTTTTAAGCGTGATAAAGCTCAGTTTCCACATCCATAAAATGGAATAATAATGCCTACCTCATAGGCTTTTGTCAGAATTAAAATTAAGAGTATTTAGTCTGTTAGTTTTTACATGGTAAATGTGAGTTTTCTTGTTACCTTCTCCTTATTAAAAACATCAAAATATCACTTTTGCCAAAGACTTTTTATAAACCCCGATACCCTCCTCAGCCACTTGTGCAAAGAATCCACTCCCCACCTGCCTCCCTTCGCCTGTGGCAATCCTCTTTGCCTTGTCTTTCTTCTCTATAGGTTCCTTCATCTTGTGGTTACAGCCATCACTGTTGGGTCCTTTGACAACTGCCTTTGCCTTGTGAACTCTTCTCTTCTCCTGTGTATGTGTGTGTGGATTTTTTGTTTTGTATTTGATTTTTAGTTTTTGGGATGGGCCTCACTCTGTTACGCAGGCTGGAGGGCAGTGGCACCGTCAGGGTTTCCTGCAGCCTGGACTTCCTGGGCTCAAGTGATCCTCCTACTTCAGCCTCCTGAGTAACTAGGACTGCAGATGTGTGACAGTATGCCCAGCTAATTTTTAAAATTTTTTGTAGAGATGAGGTCTTACTATGTTGCCCAGGCTGGTCAAACTCCTAGGCAGGCACAAGCTGTTTTCCTGCCTTGGCCATCCCAAAGTGCTAGGACTGCTGATGTCAGCCACCGAGCCCTTCCGATTCTTCTGCTATTTTGATTGTTAACTAGAGAACGGTGACCACATGCTGTTCATTTTATGTGTATGTTTTTCTGTTCTAGATCATACTCTCTTTTAGGATTCTCTTAGCCCTACTATGTTCATGACAGCACCCTTCATTCACATGGGTGGTGCTTAGCTTATATTTGTTCTTCTAAAGAATGCCTCAAGACAAAAGGCTGTTGTTGTTGTCCCCGCCCCGGCCCCGGCCCCCCGGGGCCGGGGGGGGGGGGGGGGGGGGGGGGGGGGGGGGGGGGGGGGGGGGGGGGGGGGGGGGGGGGGGGGGGGGGGGGGGGGGGGGGGGGGGGGGGGGGCGGGGGGCGGGGCGAGGTGGGTGCGCGGGGCCT